>APFE031554774.1:0-15077 GCA_000404065.3 Pinus taeda
AAATTAGAAACTCCTTTTACAATTGTCTTGTACTGGTGCAGTCCTTTACCAGTACGCAGGCTGCAACCTGCAGAGAGCTACAACTCTCTTCTCGTTTTCCAGTCTCTCCTGGAAGGGAGCTACAACCCCCTACTTCTTTTCAAGGACCACTTTTCATAAATTTTCAAACTGGATCCATAAACATCAAATGATCATCAAGTACTAGTAAGTCACCCAGATAACCAGATCCACAAGAACAGTAAACTAAACCCAGAACACCTTATCAACAAAAAAATCAGTCAACAAAAGATCATAAGACAGATACCCATTTTCCTTTTCTCTGGCCTGTGGTGTCTCCATACTGCGCCTTCTGTGGCGCCTCTGTGGCGTCTCTACACTGCACCTTCTGTGGCGCCTTCGCACTGCGCCTTCTGTGGTGCCTCCACACTACGCCTTCTGTGGCCTCTCTGCACTGCGCCTTCTGTGGCACCTCTATGGCGTCTCTGCACTGTGCCTTCGCACTGCGCCTTCTGTGGCGCCTCCGCACTGCGCCTTCTGTGGCATCTCCGCACTGCGCCTTCTGTGGCGTCTCCACACTGCACCTTCTGTGGCGCGTCTGTGGCGTCTCCGCACTGCGCCTCTGTGGTGTCTCCGCACTGCGCCTTCTGTGGCGCCTTTGTGGCTCTCCGCACTGCGCCTTCTGTGGCACCTTCGCACTGCGCCTTCTGTGCCGCCTTTGTGGCTCTCCGCACTGCGCCTTCTGTGGCACCTTCACACTGCGCCTTCTGTGGCACCTCCGCACTGCGCCTTTTGTGGCGCCTTTGTGGCGTCTCCGCACTGCACCTTTTGTGGCGCCTCTGTGGCGTCTCCTGTGGCGCCTCCGCACTGCGCCTTTTGTGGCGCCTCTGTGGCGTCTCCGCACTGCGCCTTCTTTGGCGCCTCTGTGGCGTCTCCTGTGGTGCCTCCACACTTTCACAGCTGCAGCGCTCGAGAGATCACCCTTCACAGATTCGCTTTCCACTTCACTTTCATATAGATCGAGCTTTTGAAATAATAACCCAATATTTCAGATCTTAAGATATTCAACCCAAAAAGCATGCTCAGCAATGATTCCTTGCTTATATAGGAGCGTCCCAAATCATGGACCAATACCACGGCCAAAACCTAGGATAAAAAACTATGGACTAATACCTGAACCAAATGAAAGTGCGTGAACTTCTCCACATGAAATAAACTTTCTCTGCATAAAATTCCGTGAAACTTTCTCTACATGAAAATAACTTCTTGCATAAATTTCCGTGAAATTTCTCTACATGAAGTAAACTTTTCTCTGCATAAAATTTCGTGAACTTGAAAATAACTTTGTTGCACTATAATTTATCATCTGAGTGATTTGCCATCAAGGACAACACTTGTCTCATAATGCCAACAAAACTCTGCCTCGTAGGTTTGTTCATTACCAATTTTGTGATATGAAGCCTAAGAATTTTTAAAATTTGTTTCTACTGGAAATAAAAAGGATGAATCTACTTTAATATCCAAGTGGAATTACATTGATCTGATCTTTAGTGAAGAAGTTACACTTCAAACAGCGACTCTTGGTCTAGTTAAACATTAACAAGCAGCTCTACCAAACATGGTACTCCTAATAATTTTTACCATATCATTTTAAACCATTTTGAAAACCTGTTTATATTGGAGGTAGCCATATGAATTCACTTCAACTTGGCTTTGGAGTCACTCTAATTCGATATAAAACGAATATTTTGTAAACAAAATACCACTAGGAGGTCTAGGCTAGCCACCATTCCTCAAGGGGTAAATAAATGCATTATGTTTGTCTATCATCTTTGGACTTGTTTTCTAAGCAATGTTTGTAATGATTCACATGTTTATTGTAAGAAGAGAGATTGTACACCTCTCTTCCTCCATCATCTAATGTTGTATTACAGGCAAGTGCTATGTTTTTGTAGGTCATAGGAAGAATGAAGGAGTGAACTCCATGGATGAAGTAATTTTCAAAGTCAAATTCATATTCCAGAATATGAATACAAATTTTCAAGTCAAAGCAAAGTGAAAATTCACCTGATGTTGAGTTCATTCAATGAAACTCAAACTCTTGAAGCTTGCTCTTATATGTTGACCAACAACACCAACAAACCCTACAACATGATCGAGATCAAGGCAAAAGACATGAAGCTAATCATTAGAAGAAGCAGTCAAGTTCATTACCATGTCAAGTCACATCAATCTTCAAAGAAGAGTTTCTTATTGAATTCATATTGTTCATGATTTGTTCATCATGATTTTTTCATGATTTGAATTCATATTGTTCATCATCCATACTGTATGTTAAGCTCCACGACCATGCATGTTGAAGTCCAGACTTATTATCCATCCATTTACTACTATATCATGACTTCGATATAACCTATTTCCATAAGCTTTTAATACTTCCTTACTCCATTACACCCCACCTCCATTAAGAAAAGGAAAAAATAAAAAAATATGTATACAAAAAAAGATAAAAAAATAATAAAGGAGTTTGGTTGTGAAAATCCACGAAAGTGGCACAATACAAACTCAAATTCATATTGGAAAACCAACCAGCTTGGCCAATATGAACTCTCTATTTTGTTTTACCATTTCTTCAATTTAAGTTTGCAGGAATCATCCTCCAGAATAAACAATACTTGAGGACATGTCTTCCCATCAGCAAGGGGGGGAAGGTTCGCAAAAATAAACTTAGTTGTGTAGCTGAATTGACGATGGAACTTGTATTGTTGGCAGTTGGGACCTGAAATATTTTTTAAATCACTTGCAGAGGGACCTGAAATGTTAGCAATAACATGTATATATTGCATAAACATGTACATGACAGAAGGGACCTAAGTTATTATGAATCAGTTGCAGAGGGACCTGAACGACATCAACAATCAATGGACCAGAATCAATGAAGGATGTTAGAACAGAAAGCATAAATAAGCTCTATCTATCTATGATATTTGATCAAGACAACTTCATCCAATATTGTTAAAGAATAACAATATTCATCCAATACTACAGGGAAGTACAAGTATCATAAGTGCACAATTTTGTTCTTGCAAATTTACATTTTTGTAGAAATTTTTAGACGTTGTTAAAATTGAGTTAATACTTGAATGCATATTTTATATTCATCACATTTTCCTCATTCTATACCCATTAGCCTATGTCCATCCTACTACATTGACCCTATACCTAATCCAATGTACATATGTACATATTTTTCATTCCATAACCCTAATATGCCATTATCCTTATATTCTTCATTCCCTTCATATATTCCATATTTATTTCATAACCCTAACCTTAAGTATTTTTCCATAAGCAAAATGGATCAAAGTGAGGATTTAATAAGTCGAAACCTGCACAAACAAACCAAGCAATTAGCATCATGGAAGTAATTTTAAACATGACCTAAATGGTCATTTTAAAATTAAAGAGATATATTACCAAACATATGGGATGTGCGCATTATGAGAAAACATACAAAATAAACCTATGAAAAGTAATACTATTGAAATGGTAATATGATATGATGGTGTAAGTTATAATGGAAAATACGATATGATGGCAAGTATATGATAATATGAAAAGGTTAAGGATTAAACATGCACATTTTTTTAAAGAAATGTATTAAATAGGGAATAAAAAAATAAAAGATTTAAGTGCATGACCAAAGTGGAAAATTATACAATGATATAATTACAACGAGCTTGCAACCATTGAAACAATGTGATTTCAGAATACATGGTTCATATTATGCTGAGGTAAAAATTGTGGGTAGTGGCAAGAACGCAAACAAAGTTATGATGCATGCAAACCATTATACATTTGCATGGCTGGTGCATTTAACCACTTCAACAAATGACACATTGGCAAGGCGAAGACAACCACAACCCGGATGAAGACAAACCTGTGATTAAATGGTGCAAGCCACTGTAAGATTTATGCAACCAAACAGTGGAATGGTCAAAACATTTTGGTCAAAAGCCCTGTGTGTTTTTAACAAGGGCTACAGCTACAGTCAATAGGTAAAAACGTTTTGACATAAACCCTGTGCTTTACTCAAAATAGCTCTGCCATTTTGCAGCTCAAAATCATGAATTTGTTGCCATCACAGCCGTTGAGGGGCTCAGGAAAATGGGAGATGCCATTAGCATACATCTAACAGAGCGTTAAAAACATTTTGACAGAAGAAACAACTTAGAATATATAAGCACGCTATGAGAAGAATAATGCATTGGGTCAAAGAGATAGGAGAGCATAATTCTCTCAATGTTAGCAGCGCTCCACTAGACTCCAGAAATCCCGTGAAATAAGGTAAGAGATTGCCTCCAGTTGTTAGCAGATTTCAAGGAAAAATACTTGTGTTAAGCATTGCATTGTGAGCTAAAACTTCAGTTAAGGATTTATCACAAATAGATACACGTTGGCCACCTATAGATTTTGAGATACACGCTACCACAACCATTTCCCAGAAATTCCTCATGCTTATTTCGTTTTCATTAATATTTTTGAGGAAATCTTGGGATATTTTAATACAAACATCAGTTATAAGATAATGCATTTACCAGTGTCACTACCGTCATTCATTGAGACTCTTCCATCATTAAGGACATAGGATGTTTAAATACAGTTTAACAGTGGAAAACGTAGGTTAATTGAGCCACGTTGCAGAGGAAATCACTACAGTTCATCACAGCCAGGTAAATCGATTCTCCATGCAATCGTCGAGTTTATTAGATAAAACAGAGTGTTTTCATAGTAAAGTTGATTGCTTACATGACGACATCTTTAGATTAATTTCACGAGGAATGAGTTGTTAGCTGTGATTCCGGTTCTCCACGCAATAAAATGTTTATTACAGTTTGACTGCATGCTGGAAGTAATGAACAAAAAGTTTGAAGTGTAGTTTTGGAAACATGGAGTTCACTGAGCCTAAAAGCTACACCTGTACATGTGGACAAATAGTATGATGAAAAAAACCAAGTTTCAGTTCGATGCATGAAAATATTGGTTAATAGAAAGAGAGTTTTTTTTACTGTACCGCATGGGTTGTGCATTGCAGAGGAGTTTTTTTAAATGTTGTTACAAGGGTTATATTGCAGGCACTATAATGTGCATTTTTGCATAACAGGTTTTGTAGATTGCCGAAACAGAGGTGTTTTTACGTGCTGTTAAAGAGATTGTATTGCGTGAACAGATGAATTCTTAAGTGTTGTCACAGGGGACTGTATTGTTATCCTTTCATACAATCCTGAGATTAAGTTTGCATAAAGAATTATACAGAGAAAAGTGAATTAAAACTTATGCTAATGGAATCCTGGTTTGCATGATGAATTGTACAGAGATCAGGGAAAAATATTTCTATTTCAAAGCAACACTAAGTTTTTTACAGGGGTGTTTCTTTTCTACAAAGGGTAATGCTTAAAAAATAGTGACTTATTGTTGTCGTGAGATAGAAATCAAAAAATCTTGCAATTCAATTGTTTTAAAATGAGCATCAGAAAAGAGGTAAGCAGGATATTGAAGAAGCATTTAAAGAGAGAACTTGATTTCAAATTTGATGATCATGGAATTTTAACTAGTTCCGGAAATGCATTTCAATTTTTGAAAGGCCACTATCTTTCGTTGCTTTTTCTAAGCAAAAGAAAATGAAATTTGAAAAACGAAAACATGGGTTTTCTTCAGAATGAGCCTAATTAGACTCCATGCAAAAACTTTCTCAAATTCATTTCTATTTGAGGTATTTTTATGGTTCTTTTGACCCCTATTTTACAGATTGCATGGGTAAACAAGTGGCTAAATTGAAAGTGAATGCCTCGACATAAAAATTTTTGTTTCTTTTAATGAGATGTAAGGGCAAATGGATATTGGATCCTTTGAGTAAAATTGTTGATTTGAGAGGGACATGAATCCTGTGTCGGAATATATTGCAAAATTCAAGTTTTATTTGTCATCTGAAGCTGCTCATCCATAATGATATATAGGTAAAGAAAGTCATCCAGAAGAAAAGAGAAGTACATGAAAGCATAGATATCCTTTTATAGGTAGCTCGAGAGAAAGCTTCATCTTCAAGGGATAGATCCATCGATAGAACAAAAAGGGAGGTCAACATACAGAGGTAGCAAATCAATAAGACAAAGACAAGCATGAGGACATGCTTGAAGATCAGCAAGGGGGAGATGTTGGCCCTCAGTTTTGGTCTATTTTTGCTTAGGGAAACCTACTAATCCTTATATTTTCCATCCATTTTCCATCACATCCATCTCATTTTGATGTATTTTATGCATATTCATGTGTTTAATTTGAATTTTGCAATTTCTAGAAGTTTTTATGAAAATTGAGCTTCTAGTGCAACTTTGGACTGAATTAGGAATTCCCGTAATAGCTATGTGGATGACATGTTTGTAGGACACTTGGGCTCGCGTTTGATGCATGGATGGACAGATTGGGAACTAGGACTAAACTAACTCCACTTGGTTTGTCCAGAACAAGCTTTATTAGGCCTAGTCAAGGCTAGTCAAACATGACTAGTCACCAGAAAATCCCTAGGAAATAGGGCAGTTTTGAGATTTTATGGGATTGACCATATTTCTTGGGATGAATTGGATGAGTTTGACTTAGATAGGTGGATATGAGTAGATATTAGTGTTAGAGATAATATAAATCAGTTTGTTTCATTAAACCTCTATTTAAAGCCAAGCCTTTGATGGCTTTTGTAATGGAATTTGTATGTAACTTTTGTATAATTGGAGTTGGAAGCTAATTTGAGGAATCTATTTTATTTCAATTTGTTGTTCATGCTTGTTTGATTTACTGAAGTTGCTGTAGCTGAGATTTCTTCAAGTGTGCAAGGCAAGGGTGGAGGGCCCCCACTCCAAGCTAAGTACACTTCTTTGTTAGACTAGTTTAATTTTCCATAAGTTGGTTATTTTAGAACTTGTTTATGTGCTTTGCTTTAGATTAGTTTATGGTTGATGTGTGATGATTTATTTTATTGAATATTAGTTTGTTCATCACTTTACTAAGATGGAATAACAAGGTGTTCAAGTTGAACACTCCTTCTGTTAAATTGGTGGATTGAAACTAGGTTTTTCCTTGATTACATGAAAGAAGTTTTTCTTATGAATTTTCAATCTTCAATTGATAGCATTATGGTGAACGAATTATGATGGGAAATACCAAAGGTCTCTTAAGTTAAGAGCCTCCCTTCGTTGATGATTTGTCCATCTTAAGCTATTGAGAGCTCATGGTTTGTAATTTCTATTCATCAAGTAATAATTGAGAAAGAATTGGACCTCTTAAGTTAAGAGCCATTTCAACTTTCCTTCATTGCAAGGTGAATTGAAATTATTAATGTACACTATATTTGTAATATGCACTTCTTTAGTTTTCAAATTTTATCTTCTAAACTTGATTATATCTGATGTCCATATACAGTGGATTTGCCTCCAAGTTTTACAAACCCGGATTGATAATTAAATACTTGTGTTAATTTAGTCAATAAATTAGCCCAACAGAACCAACACCAGTTCACGTTGGTGTGATATTCCTTTCCTGCAAATCCATTTGATTGGTTTTCCCTCCTGGTCGAAGCAGGTGAAAGAACGAACAGCAGTGCACATTGGTGTGTTGCAGCAAGAATATTTAGCTTACTCCCTGCAATCTTCTTTTCTTTCATTAAATGCTTATGACACGATAAATGTATATTGATTGTTTCTTCATTATTGCATTTTGTTAAGATCAGGAACATTCACTTTTTATGTGTGCAATTTAATTTGACACTTGCAATAATTAAGCAACCATTTTAAGAATTAATAGCTAAGTGTAGGAAGCTCTGATCATGTGCAAGAACTAGTTTCTTGTCATAGGATCTGAGTGCTCTGAACCCTAGAAGTTCAAGCCCTTGCATGAAGTAAAAATCCTTTGGTAAAGAAACCATTTATACCTCCTGCATAAACCTCTGTTCCTACAGTAGTGCAAGTAGACTGCGATAGTGCTGGACAGATTAGTGCAAGAAGGGAATCTCTAAAGAAGTAGGTTTAAAGGCCCATTCTATGAGAGTACTGAGTGTCTCTGCTAAAGAAAAACATAACAGATACTCAGTAATTAGAAATTGATCAGTTGGACTGATTGCCTTTTTATTTTGATTCCTTTGCAAATGCATTCTTTCTTGTTCCAGCACTAGATTACTTTGATGATTGAGTTATCTTTTACTCTTTTGATTTTGCAAACTTTTCTTTAAGAAAGTAGGAATTTCCATCAGGAAAATTCATACCATCTCTAGCATTGCTTGTGCTTCGTCTCTAAGTTTATGAATCCCCCGTGTTGAAAATTAAGTGTTGAGGAGTTTGCTTAAGTGCAATTCCTGCACCCAATATTAATCACTTTTTAGACTAGAGATCCATTGATTAATTTTTGAACCACATTCACCCCCAACTGTGAATCTCCATCAACCTATAACCTAGTATATCTCGCTTCATGAGCTATGAGTGGGCCTCACTCAAGGGCTTTCAATTCCTCCACATTATTACTAGTATGCTCAAAATAATTCATGAATAATTCAATATGGTTACCTTGATCATCCCAAAATATGTCAACAAACCTAGAAAGCCTAGGATTTCCTTTGGAAGCCCCATCAGAGCTAAGATTAATGAAGCCTTTCTGGGGAAGGGAGAAGGTCATCAATGATGATACCAACCTACCTAGACACTAAAAGATCTATGAAACCACCATATTTTAGGATATTTCCAAATCTCTTAAGTTATGATATTCCTCTCCTTCTACCTTCCAATTATCATCAACCCATTTCTTTGTCAATATTGTCTCCTTTATGTTATGCTTCATGTGTCTCCAAATACCATCCCCTATTCTTATTAGATTATTGAATATAATTCTATCATGTTATTTCCAAATGTTCCACAAAAGGAAACCCAAGATTAAGGTCCAATAAATATTCATGATCAATGTTGAGGAGAGAAGAGTACCAAGACTCCATTGTTTCCTAAAGGCTATTTGGGATCGGTCTAGGTAACCAAAAATGTTGTGGAGCTGGGACCAAAGAGTTTCCATATTTTTACAAGTTTTAGATAAATTACCGATGCTTTCCTCCTATTGTTGGCATATGAGGCAACATGATAATCCTTCACATAACCTTTTCTCTTCAAGAGGTACCATGTTAGGAGTTTTCAGCAATGAAGTAACCATAGGAATATCGCTACCTTTGACCATTATATGTCTGCTCGAATATTATACCAAAGTGGCTCCTTCCAAATTTCCTTGTGCTTTGCCATAATTACATAAGACTCCTTGATGTTAGCCACATCCTGTGTTTGATAACCCTATCTCATCTTGTCCCCTTCACACATTACCTTCTTTTTGTCTTTTAGTTGTGCATCTACGGATTTTTTTCCTACAAAAACTAATCGTCATTTTAGCATTCTTGGGTTTTCCATTCGCATCATTGATATTGAGAGGAAAATTGTTTCCAAAAATATACAACCACGAGTGCCCTTGCCCCTATGGTGTAATATTTGATACATCTTAGCTCCTCCTTGTTATCTAGCCTTTGGAATTATTTCGAAGACTCCCAAAATTTGGTAGTACCCACATCTCTAATTTCCCAAGACATATGTTCTTGAATAAAAGATTTGTGTTCAATTTGGGTGGTGACCGAGCTATATTTCTTGTTCCATATTTTTTTCCACAACCCTTGACCTCCTTGGAGCCATTTCCCCAAAATATTAGTGTCAGTGATTTTATTAAGTGTTTATAGATCCCTCAAACTAATAAAAACTGCCCATTTTGGAATTCACACCTTATCCCATGACACAAGCATCCATTTCCATGCTTGTTGTACCCCTTTCCATAAGAAATTCTAGAATTTGGAAACAATGTCTTTATACACTTCTTTTGATAATGGAACCACTAAAAACTGATATATTGGGATAGCCTGAAGAACATCCTTAAGTGGAATAGTTTGACTAGGGAGATTTAATGCCTCGAGTGTTCAGTTATCCAACCACTTAGAGAGAGTTTCCTCGATCTCTGACCAGTATGAAACCCACAAAGAGTTTGTCACCAGAGGAATGCCATGGTATTTAGCTCATAAGGAATCTAAATGAAAACAAATATTTCTCGCTAGCTTCCTTTGTAGCAACTTATTGGTATTGAAGAAATACATCTTGGACTTTTCCCATTAATAATAGTATTGGAAGCCACTTGGAATGCTGATAGAATCTACTTTAAATCTTGTATCACTTGAATATTTGGTTCTCTGAATAATATAATATTGGTGAGTGATTAATAAATCATTACCCCGCAGTCATAAACCTCTAATAAGCCCCTGATCTACTACAACTTTGATATATATTCCAAGTCCATTAACAACCAAAAAGATAGGAAACGAGAGAGAGGGTCTCCTTGACGACTACCTACAGACACTTCGAAGGTGCGAGCAGGTGACACATTTAATAATATAGAGAAGAAAGGGGTAGATATTAAATAAGGTATCCAACAATCCAATTGATAGAGAAACTAAAAGCTTCCATAACACTGAGCAATTATTTCCAATTTAGTCTGTCATATGCCTTGGATAAGCTTATCTTAATAACCATGTATGGTTTCCTATTCTTTTTAAGAAAGTGTACAATCTCATGAGTCGTGATAATTCTATACAAGATCTATCTACCCTAAAAAAAACTAGTTTTCTTTGGATCTATGAAGTGCTTTAGCAATGGATTAAGCAACTTGACTATGAACGAGGAGATGATCTTATGGATTACATTATATTATTAGAGAAATGGGTCTAAAACTACTAGCAGCACTGGAGTTTTTTGTCTTGGGGATCAATGTAAGAAAGGTAACATTTAAGCTAGACCATACATGTTGGGAACTTCTTCAATCCTCTACCAAGGCATGTACTTATTCACCAATTAAGCCTCAGAGAAATATGTTTTGAAGCCATCTGGGCTTGGTGTTTTGTTGTTGGTAATCTCTTTGATAACTTATTCAAATTCATTCAAGGATATTTCTGAATTAATTCTTTATTAGGTTATGGACTAATTATTTTAAGGATATGCTCAATAATCCTTGATATGGAAGCCTTCCTGTCCAGCCTACCTTCTAAAAGGAGTTCTTGATAGAAAGACACCAATTCTTCCTTAATGTCATCATGCTCAACTAGCCTAGAACCTTTCTTTTATGTCAAGGAAAAGATGATGTTATGATGTGGGTGTTTGATCAAAGCTTTGTAGAAGAAACAAGTGTTATTTTCACTCCCTCAGCCATTGTACTCTAAAATTTTCACACCAAAGGTGTTTTTTCCTTCCTTTGATAATGGTATTTTGAAGATCTTCCATACGCTCCTCTAGTTTGCACTTTTCCTGAAAGATATTACTAAATTTCATTCGGTTCCAGTGATTTATTCTTAGTTTTAACTCTTTCATCTTAAGCTAAAAGGTCTACCTAAAACTACCTCCTTAGACTAAAATCTCCTGCCACCACTCCTCCAACTTAGGCAAGGATTATTGATTTTGAAGCCAAAAGTTGTCAAATCTGAATAGCTTATTCTGAAGGGCCATTTTCAATTCAACCTCTAATTTGATGGGTCGATGATCATATTGTAGGCTTGGTAGGATTCCAACCTCCATAAATAAATATTTGACAAAAAGATCCTTTGGGATAAAAAAATGGTGTAACGGACATGCTACGTGACACTAGCCACCGCGATAACTATTCCATGTGTGTAAGTCATTTACCATGTCCACATCTATAATATTTAACTCTTGAATTTTCTCTCAGAATAAAAGCATTGCCAAGTCCAAACGTCAAATTCAACCAATTTTCTCTTCAAAACTCATAATCATGTTAAAGCCTCCTCCAATGATCTAATAATCCCCTGAAAATACCTATGCATGGCCCTCATCTCATTTAGAAATCAATTTTATCACCCTGGGACTAGGGGTCCATATACCACAGATAACCATATTGAGTTCCCAGACCCTAAGCACCTAAACCTTCCAAATAATATGCCAGAGCTTTTGACCCAGCCCTAGAATGGGATCCATCGAGGATCCTAAATCATTGCTATGCCACCAACACTATCTTTTGAATCTAAGGCCATAGATTCACTTCCTTTCCAAAATATGCTCATAATTTCTACTATCCTAATGCTAGAAACCTTAGTTTCCTGAAGAAGTACTATCTCTAGCTTTTCATTCTAAATTACAGATCATAAATATTTGTGCTTACCAGTACTTTCTAAACCTAAAATATTCTAGGAAATGATTTTCATGGAGAAATTGAGGATGCTTGATGGAAATACTTTATGATCTTATTGATCTGACCTGAATTTAACATGAATTCCCCTGCTTCACAGAGAACTTCTCTTGTCTTCTTCGCGCTTTCCTACTATGATCAATGGTGATTTTCTCCTTGGGCTTATGTGCCTAGGACATCCCTTTATCCCGTGCATTCAAATTTGTCTATATTCCCTTCAATTGGACATTATTCTTCCACTAGTGTCCATATAAATGCAACAAATGTTGCAGTTGTTCTACCAAATTATCCTTTTCATCTATTCTTCCTCATGCATGAAGAAACTCAAGCATTGTCTTCTCATCCGCATTGAGATTATCTTGTCTATCTTCATCTCCGAGGATTGAGCTTGTATTTGCAAGTAACTCTATCAAATAAAATTTATTTATTGGTTCCTCTGTGGGTTTACGCTTCAAGGGTTTATCACCTGTCATGCTAGATTGATTATCAATCTCCATCAAATGTTCCTCAAATTTAACCTCCACTTCCTCCACGACTGCACCATATTTCCCCTCCTAGCTTAGAATTGCAATCAGGTTTGTGTTAGTATCCACATAGAACACTCTTTCGCTTTTCCGTTGAAATGGTTTTCTTGAATGGGGTGATTTGATTTTCGTCTCTTATAGCATACCCCTTAAAAGACCTCATATGTCTTCTGAGAATTATTTTCTTGTATCTCAGCCAGGGTTAGCAGGAAATCCCTTATCATATGGCCATACTCATGGAAGTGATGAAATTTGAAAGGGACACACTCATAATCTAAAGTTTGGGTCCATTTTTCATCATCATATTCAAGATCAATCGATTATGGGAGGGTTTTGGAGATATTCATGTACACACATATTCTAGCATATGATGTTGGGCTTCTCCTCTTCCTGATCTCTGAAATTTTAGTAAAATATCCAATGGAATTTCGCATTCATTTGGGAATTTTTGTTCCCATAAGTCATCCGATAGAGAAAATAGTCATACCCAGATTGGGGCTACAAGGAACTACTATTTCTCTGTGTTTTAACATTCCTCCCAAAATCTCATGAACAAGACTGTATTGTTCATAAACAAGGGATCTTTTTCAAAGACCCTCTTTATTTCTTCTAAATTTGTAAAAATAACAGTAAGAAAACCTCTATCCCTCAACCACAACTCTATTAATCTCGTCGACTTCCATTTTAATTGGATCCAGTTCATAATATCTTGTTCCTTGGGCCAAATTCCCATGAACTTGAAAATCAATGCATGATCCTTCTTGAACTTCCTGGATTGTTCCATCATGTTGTTTGGAATGAAAAATCTTGGGTTCATGGATGTTTTTGGGAGGAATTTCCCTTTCAATCAAGCTTACCATTGAGCCCCTAACACTTCGTTTTCCCATTTTCTATCATTACCTCTAGATGATGTCATGACACCATCTTTCGTCTTTGCTAATTTATTAACAATATTTGGGTGGGAGGCAGTTGCACCCCTCCTCGAGGGGCCACTCATGAGGCTAATCAGGAGTCCCAGTTAGGTGGAAAACAACCTAATCTAGTTGGTAAAATATGTGATGACCTTTCCAACCCTGATTATTCAATATTCAATATCCTAGCAACACCACATTTTTATTTAGGGGAATTTTTTCATATTATTTTACGTAAAAGTATAATTTTTTTAGGATAGAGTTATTATTTTGAGGTCAGTTGATAACTTTTTTTATAATTGACACATGATGGATGATGTGCCACCCAGTGGTAGTGAAAGATCCCCATACTATCCCCACTACTTTAAATGTAATTGTGACGACCACGCCAACGTGGAGGGAGCCATGATTCGCTGAAACCCTGATTAATAATTAATAATAATTAATTAAAAGTTAATCTAATTAACACAACTGAAGGTTGCCCACGGGGCTTTGGATTGTCGGTGAATGGGTGCGCTGTTAAGGAACTCCTTGCGATAGGTCACCGGTTCAAATCCCCCGTGGGTACTTAGGTTAGTCTTAACGTAGAAAAAAAAACACAACTGAAGGTTGCATCACCTTTTTAGGTTTTAACCCCGTACAGAAATTACCTGCATACGAATTCTAAATCACAGGAAAAATAAAAATGCTAGGGCATAACACATAAAACACATATACACAGAGATTTCCCACTGGATCCCAAAACTGAGACTACCAGCTTGATTTTTCATTATGTTCCTTTCAATATTACAATACATATTTATACATGTTGAAGCATCCAATACCATGGAACGAAAAACCATCGCGTCCAAAACCATGGACCGAAAACCATCGAGTCCAAAACCATGGACCAAAAGCCATCGCGTCCAAAAAACATGTGCGAAAATCATGCACAAAACCATAGGTGGGTCCACCCAACCTAACATAGGGTCCCCCATAAAGTGGGGTTATGGGTACCCCTCAAACCCCCTATTAACTATGTGGAAAGAATATAACACAACCCAACAATCTCCCACTTGTTGTTTTCTTTCCACAGGGGGCCACAGAAGAGCTTAGTCATTTTTCCAGCCCTGAAACGCCCATTGTTTCTCTACACCAAGAGAACTTCTCAGAGCTCACAGATTTTGTCAATGCATCTGCAGTATTCTTCAAAGTGTCCACCTTTACCAGCACACCTTTTTGTCTTCTATCATATCCCTCACAAAGTTATACTGAACATCAATGTGCTTTGTCTTTGAATGATAAGCAGGGTTCTTTGCCAAGAAAATTGCACTTTGGCTGTCACAGTCTATCCTTA
>APFE031554776.1:0-17590 GCA_000404065.3 Pinus taeda
AGAGAGAGCCCTCTCTGATTACAGCTGGGCTAGAAGCTGTAATCCAAAGATTGGTTAGTGGTTACCCCGGCCGTATTCCCTTGGGAATCATAGGGAACAACCTGGGTGTTAACACCAACCACTATAAATTCTAAGGGCATGTGAGTAGGAAAATAAGTTAGGGTCAAGATTTTTGCAAGTAATTCTAAGGACATGTCAGTAGGAAAATAAGTTAAGGTTATGATTGTTGCAAGTAATTCTAAGGGAATGTGAGTAGGAAAATAAGTTAAGGTTAGGATTGTTGCAGGTAATTTCTTCTACAAGTCCATTCAGTCAACGTGTGTCCTTTAAGTTTGATAAGGGTTGATAGGAACCCCAGCTAGTGTAGATCACTTTGTTTATGTGAGATTAAGTTCCTATTTAAGTTTAAGTTAAATTAAATGTTCAAATTTTATTAGGAAAGGTTTTTAATTTACTGAAAATCCATAGTTTCAAGTGTGACTTTTAAAATGTTTTCTGGTTTATTTTCTGATCTAATTTGCCTAGAATATGGAATTCATTGAAATTACAAGCTTGATATGTGAACTCTTCACAATCTAAGTGCCCATGGGGTTTTTGAGAGTGTTGAATTCATATATGAAATCAAAAAACAAGTTTAAACAACACAAATCAAGGTTTGAAAACAATTTTTTCTGTCAGATTCCAACCAGAAATCCATCATAAACTCCAAAAAAAGACACTTAAAGACTACTATTAAAAATAGAATCAATTGAACATGCAAAGATCACTTCAATATGTATACTAATGATGCTTAGTCTCAAACTTATCATTTTGGTTGTCCATATATATCTCTTCATTAATATCACCATGAAGAAATATGTTCTTCACATCCATGTGGTTAACCTCCCACTTCTTTGTTGCTGCAATTGTAATAGCCATCCTAATGGAGTCCATTTTTTCCACTAGTGGAAATGTATCATCATAATTAATCTCGTTTTCCTACAAAAAACCTTTGGCTACCAGCTTATATTTATACTTGTTGATCATTCCATTTGCTTCTCTTTTCATTCTATAGATCCATTTATAAAGAACAAGCTTTTGACCTACTGGATGTGTACCCAAATCCAATGTGTGGTTTAAAATTAACTAATTGTATTCCTCATCCGTTGATACTTCCAGTTGGGATTTCCTTCAGCTTCTGCATACGATTAAGCATCATAAGCTAATACCATGTAGTGTGCATCAACATGCGTGGTTTTTGTATTTGTAAGTTCATACAGAGCTTTTTCCACTTGAGATCTTGTCGAAGGATAATCTAAGAGATCACTCATGAGGAACCACTTTTGTGCTAAAGGTGGTGGAGAAATTGAATATTTTGTGACCTACTCATTAAGTTCATAATTTTGCTCCAAAGTCCATGAATAATTGTCATCTCAAAGACTGACATCTCGAAGTGGTAGAGGTTATGTGGTAGGTTCCTTTGGTTTTGCATGTAGAGGATATTCTTCAAAGTTTACACTCCTCTCAATAAAGAGTTGTTTTGTGGAAATATATAGCAATCTTTACCCTTTCACTCCATCTAAGCATCCAATGAATATGCACTCCTTATTTTGTTGATCTAAATACTTTCTTTTATTTAATTGAATTGAGGCTCATGCTTGCAATCCAAAGTTACAAAGGTGGGTGACTTTCAGTTTCTTATCGCACCAAGCCTCATAAGGAGTTCCACCCTTCATATATTTGTGTGGTATTTTGTTCTGATGTAAGCAACATAATTGATTGCTTTATCCCATAACTTTGAAGGTAATGACATTGTATGCAACATGTAGTTGGACATTTCTTTTAATGTCTTATTCTTTCTTTATGCCAAACCATTTTGCTACAGAGTGTTCGACACAATGTGTTGTAACTGAATACTTGTGTCTGAACAACACCTTTCCATGCCTTTCTTCACATATTTCCCCCCATTATTTCTGTACAATATTTTGATGCATTTTCCTACCTATTTTTCTACATGTTCTTTAAAGTCCTTAAAACATGCAAATACCTCTGACTTGGATTTAATAAAATATACCCAAGTATAACATGTCCAGTCATCTATAAATGCAAGAACATATCTCGTCTTACTCATAGATGGCTGGGGAAAAAATCCAATGATATTGATGTGCACAAGCTCGAGGATTGATGGTGCCCTTGTTTCCTCTCTTTCTCTAACTTTTCCTTGGGATGCTTTCCCATAATGTAACCACAGAAAAATCATTTGGAAAAATGAATGTTGGGGAGACCTATAACTATTCCTTATCTACTAAGTTGTTGGAGGTACCTATAATTCAAATGCCTGAATCTATCATGCCACAATGCACTCCCTTGGTTAGCATGTATCAGTAACATAATTGAAGAAGATTCAAAAGAAAATTTTGAAAAATAATATAGATGTAAATTTCACCCGCTTTCCTCTGCCATAATCTGTTATCGAGTAGACTAGTAGCAGGTTTATGGATATTTGAGGGGCATGCAATATGTCCTAGAAGCATCCATCATCCATATCTACTCTTTCATGTGCTTAGATAGGGGTATTATCTCCCATCAATTTGGGGGTTACCAGAACATGTTTCCATGGTCGAAAAGAAATGTCATGAGGCAACCATATGGTGTGATGCCACATTATCAATAATCCAAGAATAAGAAGAAGAATAAGTTTATACAATTGCATAAGATTTACCTCGACCATATCATGATTTCTCCTTATTTTTGGCACAATTAGCAATGCAATCTCCAATATTGTGTTGCTCAAGTATTTATGCCATGTTGTCAATCTACTTCTTCATGCATGCAAATTCAAGATGAAAACCTCTATTGTAGTAAGTGAAACTTTTATTTTCCTTCTTTGATATCCCAATTTTGGAGTTAGAAGACTCTTCATTCGAACTAGAATTTGATCATTTTCTAATATCATTCTCCTTCTTTCCTTTCTACTTATGATTTCTCTTGTTTCTTCCCTAAACAATAAGTGCATGTGCATTGGAACTTATGAGGGTTCCCATTTTCATAATTTTTATGTGTTCTTACATTAGAGATTCAACGAAAGATTCCATAAATTTCATGTTCCAAGTTGAACAAATCATTAATATTGAAGCATGGAATGAATAAATTAAAATGAAGCATTCTACTCCGGCCTTGGAGAGAATCAAGAGAATAATTTGTTCCTTTTTATTTCCAATACTAACTATATTTAGTTCTTGAACTGGTGAATTGAACTTTTTAAAGAAGTCCTGTAGCGTTTCAAAACTACTTGGACTCAAAGATATGGGCTCATTCTCCAACTCATGTCTAGGCATCATGTTCTTATTTCTTAAGAGACCCTCAAGGGTTATCAAACTTCATTGGGAGTGTTGGTACACTCTATGTGAAAGAGTATATCTAGGTAAATGGATAATGAAATAATTCCATACACTTCATCCATCTGTTGAAGTTTTTTTCTCTTCTCCGGTGATGCATTTGGTTTGGCTTCATTACCCATAGTGAGTCTAAAGAGCCCCTTACTTTGAAAAGAAGAAAGATGAACTCAACTTCCATTCGTGCGAGTTTAATGGAATGAGAATCACTTGTTGTTGAAATGTAGAGACTAATCAATATTCTTTAATGTTAAATCTTTAATACTTGCAAATATGAATATACTTTGCTTCACCACCAATCATGCTTTAATACCATGTGAAATTGTGTGTTACACCTGCAAAGAATCCAGGTGGAAACAAAAGTAACAATTACAAGCTAATAACTAATTATTGCAAAAGAGATTAGAATTCAATTTCTCTCTATATCTCTAAATAAAAAAAATGAACTATAATACAATGATATATAGCCTACATGAGGAAATGCTCCTTTTTTGGGTTCCTTAGTACATGGATAACATCTCTCAAGTATAAGCCTAGTTAACTAGTTAACTAGTCAGCTGAACTAGTAGAATATGAGAGATAATTAGAGAATCAACATGAATAAGTGGAATTATATTGTATTCAAATGACACCTAGTCCTAGTTACCTATAGCGTGAACATGCAATCATTGATTAACTATTTCAGAATTCATGCATGAATCCACTCATAGTAAGTAAAACTCATGCATGCATGACGCCACTCCACTAGTTTGACTGAAGGAGAACTAAGTGTGACTAAATAGGGAAATACATAGAGATTATTTACACCAATAAAAAAGTATGAAAGTGAGGATATGTTTTAGAGTTCCCTATTCCATCTGGAAAGGAGAGATGGGTGAAGGCTATGGAAATAAGATAAAAAGTGTCATCATCTAGATAAAGAACCACAAAAAATGAAAACATGGCCAAAAAAGAGAATTGAAAATAATTTGAAAGCCACTATGGATGAGACAACACTTGCAGAGAACAAAGTTTCCAAAGTAAGGAAACAAAAGAACTTTGGTGAAAATCATGGAGTTACTGCAAGATTGTGTTATTATATTGAGGATGGAACTGTATTTCCAATCCAACTCATAAACATTGATATGGATGCATTCAGTCTAATGTACATTGTGTTTTTGTCACGCCTTCTCTAAGTAACAATTTATAGAGAACAAATGAGTTCACTCAGGATTCGGGAAGGTTTCCCAATTATAGTAATTTTAATTTTTGTTTTCCACATTCTATCGACTTTATGCTGGCAACTATAGACATGGCAGTTAGTTCATGCTAACTAGGAATAAGTCATAGAACCTCGGAAGTAAAATGGGTTCTTATTCATGTAATAAAAGGTTAATTCTATCTGCTACTATTATAATTTCAAGGATTAATCATTTTACTTCAATCTAAATTTAAGTTAACTTTATAAAGTGTAATATAATGTGTAATGATGTTATAAAGAGTAATTTGAAAATATACTTTATCATCAAATAATTTACACCCTAAAAGATAAACTAATTAAATTTATTAAAATGCCAATAAAACGCAAAAACTATGTTTTTTTATATAATATAAAATTGAATTAATTTTTATGCAATAGTTTGAATTATAAAATAAAAATTATAAAAATAAAAATAAAAATAAATATAATTATAATTATATATAAAGATTGATTTAAAAATTATATTTTTGAAGATAATAATAATTTTTAAAATTAATTTAATTTAATATTTAATTTATGACATATATACTCCTACCCAACACATAAAAACATTTATCATTCAACGCAGAAAGAGAAAGAAAAAGTAATTAAAAAAAAATCCATAAAATTAAACAAATAGATAGAATATATTTGAGAAATTGTATTACACCTTATTTTATTAATTTTTTTACTATATTTACTAAATCGTATATTTTTATGTGAAATAAAATTTAAAATTTCATTTAATTCCCTACAAATTTATCTTCCTTATATATGAACACCAACCAAAAAGAAAAGAAGTAAACTATTAACTATTTAGGATAAAATTTACACCAAACCAAAAAAGGGAAAAAGAAAAACAATGACCATCCATAATTAAGAATGGCCTTTATCATTCACAGCTTAATGACACCTTATCATTAACAACTTAGTGACCACCAACCAAAAAATACCAGAACAATGAACTAATTTCTTCTGTGGTGGTGTAGAAGTTTCGAGTGCACAAAAGCTACTGTATGGAGGTCGAACGTGACAGTTACACATGATCACAACATATGAAGAATCTTAGAATTCGTTGCAAACGATGGCTAACATGGATATCACGTCTCAACGCACATCACAAATCATGCGTTCATATGGATATCACGTCTCAACGTGTGCTTTGGTTGCCATCATCTCTGTGATTTTATAATAGGGGAATTTGTTCCCATATATCATTGTACAGTCTTAGAATTTGTTGCAAACCATGGGTAACATGGATATCACGTCTCAACACACATAATAAATCATGAGTATCATATATCATTGTATCATTGTATTTTATGATTGTATTTTATGATGAAGAAGGATAACTAGGTGGAAGAATTGATTGGACGGTTAAAAGTGGTTGAAATTTGGGTAAAAAAATTTCAAATTTTTTTGGAGTAGACATGTTGGAATCATGTTTTTGATGGTGGAAATGGATTCAGCGCCATTAAAAACTTTTTGGGCACCCAAGATCTTGAAGTTTCACATCTATAACCTGGATTTACAAAAATCACGATAGGAATTTATCAAAATCTTGCCAAAATTTCTATGATTTTCCAGTGATAAAAGCAGTCTGCTAAGGCTTTTGTGATTATTGTTACTTAATTAGATTTAAGAAATAATACACTTAAAAAAATTGTAATAATTTTAATCTCATATTTACGCCAATAGAGGTATTCATTATTTTCATCCATTCCCAAACATGCACAAGGCATTTCCATTTTCATCATCCACTTTGTTGACAAGATACTAGAAGTATAGAAATTTTTAAAACTAACCATTGTACCAACAAAAAGTGCAAAGAAACACTAATAAAAAGAATGAGAAATATGGAAGGCAATAGCTAAAATAACATTTTGTAAAATATCCCGAAGTTGGAAGGCCCATAAGAAAAATGGGGAATGTGGAAGGAAATAACTAAAACAACCTTTTGGGAAATATCTTGGAGTTGTACAAAGTGTCATAGGTTCAATGAGCGCAATTAGTGCACCTCAAACATAAATCGCTGAAACAAGATTTTGTGAAATATCCTCGGGTTGGAAGGTCAGTAAGAAGAATGGGAATGTGGAAGCCATAACTAAAACAACGTTTTATGAAATATCTTGGAGTTGTACAAAGTGTCATAGGTTCAATGAGTGCGATTAGTGCACCTCAAGCGTAATAATTAACTACCACAGTGATAAATAAATAAAAAATGTATCTAACCAAGGTTAAAATAAAAAAAAAAAAATTACTGTTTTTTTCGTTTTGGTTTCTTTTCCATACCCAGCAGTTACCTAAGAGATTCAAACTGCTTTATTTTTAATATAAAACTTTAATAAAGTATTAAAGCTTAATTTTTGTTCCAATAAGTTATCAACCTAGTAATCTTGATCCAACCGTCATGGGTGTGAATAGAGAACTCTGGGTATTTTCTATCCTGAAAAATGACCCGGGGTAGTTTTGTGTGAATGGAGAACTCTGGGTATTTTCTATCCTAGAAAAATGACCCGTGGTAGTTTTGATATCTTATATTGTTTTTTGTTAATTTAGTTTGGAAAATTCTCATTAAAGTTATTTTTAAAAATAATTTAAACTTTCTCTTTCCTATCCTATAATGAGTGTCTTATTCCAATAGTTGTTCCTCAACAAAGGCATAAGCACCTATTTTATTAATATTTTAATTAACTCTCGTTACTAATTATTTTTATACCATTCAAGATCTTGTAAAAGATACGCATTTATTGTTGAAGATTTTATTTGTTGGTCTCATCCACTAGTTATTGATATGAACAAGGCCAAACAGGGGAATTAATTGTTTGGCATTGGGACTCGATTACTACAGTCTCATGTCATTGCTAGATGGCACGGATTAATAAGGATTAGATGATTGTAGTGGTCTTGTTTCTGACTTGGATTGTTGTGCTTTCAACTAAATTGCGACTGGGTAGCCTGTTTTCATGTGGAAAAGGGTTCACTTTGATAATGAACTTATATTTCTTTCTTGTATTACAAGAACAATGGTGTCTGCGAAGTACCAAATTATTGACTAAAACAATAAAAAAAAATAAGATATTATTGTTACTTGGGAGGATTATGTTCTCTTGACATATAGCTTCCAAATGGATAATTAGATCTTTATTTTTTAGCTTCCAAATGGATAATTAGATCTTTATTTTTTCTAATTTTAGTACCATTATAAGAGTTGTATTTGCACTTAAACTTTATAGTTTTGTTAGATGAATTAATTTGATCCCTTAGACCAATTTTTATGGTCATTTATTACACATTAACAAAATCCATAATCTTTCAAATCTTTGCATCTAAGAAATAACTATTATGTCAATACTATGTAATATTACATCAATGTAATGAAATATAGGATAAATGGGCCCAATGAAAACAAATGATGATGTATGAATTACAGGATGAAGGGGCCCAATGAAAAGAAATAATGTGTGAATGTGTTCAAAATTGTTGATATTGATTTATTTTCTTCTGACTTCGTTTAGTTTTACTTCAAAGCTATAGTGACAATGTGCTTTAAAAAATATATCACTAACATTGCTATGGCTTGAGATTTATATTTTTTCCCGTTGTTACAACAACCTCGAGTAATTTCTATTCATAATAAAATTACGACCATTAAATTTTTTAATTGGTTGATTTGAACTTCTTATAGGTTTGAATGTACAAATGGATTTTAGAACAAATCATGGTAAGCCTCTCTGATATCAAAAATGAGTTGAAATCTTTGAAATTCCTTAAGTTCTTCGGAATCTTGAAGTCCCAGAATCTTTGAAACTCGAAGTCCCGTAACATTTCAAAAAATCAATTGTTAAACACATCCAAGATTTGGGATCCGGGATTATTGATAAACACGCTCGTTTCAATGTTGTCAGGTATGATAAAAATCTTGGCCTCCCGCTACATTTCTATCTAACATTCCCGAAAAACCTGCATTCTCGAAATCTCATAGCTATTTTGTAGTTGTAATTTAAAGACCTTACCGGATTCGAGAACCCGAAATCCACATCATTATTTTCAAAGGCATGGTCCACATCTTCGCATTAATGTAAATTCTATGTTATGGTTATTCAGTTTCAGAATCTCGAAAATGTTATGCAAATGCAATTTTAACAAATGCAGCGTGGTTGCTGAGTACCTACGTTTTATGGGAAAAATATTTGACAGCAGAATAATTCCATGAGAATAATTATAGAGTAGTCACAAATTGTCTATATTTTCTTGTCTATATGATAAAATGCTTTCCATTATTTCTTTCATTCATAAGAGGAAGAAGACAATTTTTTAAATAAAGTTCCTTCTTAGTAATATGAGAATTGAAAATGAAATAGTTAAATTTGAAGATTTTGATAATTGTTTTATTGGTTTAAAATATTTTTTTTTGTTATAATTTTGCTTTTAGGTCAAATAGCATTGTGTTGTGAAAAGATTGCAATAACAATAATGGAAGTTGCATAACATTATTTAAAACTTTGTAGATTTAGATGTTTATGTAACTAACATGATTATTCATAAAATTAAAGGAAGAAGACACATCTCCGTGTGTTTCTTAACTTTTTCTTTTAATATTAAATAGAAGTCTCATTAATATATACTTTTAATTTAGATATGATATAAATTAATATATATATTTTTCAGTTTATCTAAAGGAAAAGTGTTGTCAATGATTAAGCAACTAGCAAGATTATGTGTATCTAAAATGAATATCACACCTCCGCAAAACAACTCTAATAATTATTAATGTGTCGAATAAATAATTATTTATTTATTATTTTAATAATATACACTTTACACTATAAATCTTATCTAAACTAATAGTTTCAAACCTTTAATTGAAATGTACAATATTACATGAAAATATTTTAATACACACCAACTATCCCCCTATCTCATATCAAACTATCCCCCTATCTCATATCCTAATAGTTGTTAGAATATTATATACCAAAATATTTTGATACACACCATCCTCCATTCTCATATCCTAATAGTTGTTAGAATATTAAACACCAAAAATTCATTTAACGATCAATGCGTATTTTATTACCTCTCACATGACATCCTTCCACCATATCTCTATTTGCATTTACTTAGACTTAAAAAAACTTGTTGAAATTTTAAAAAAACATCTAAATTTTTAAAAAACATAATCTTGTTAATTTGATTGTATTTCCTTAAAAAATTCAAAAAAAATTGTAGAGGCAGTGTTTGAATCGTGTTTTTGATGGTGGAAATGGATTCAACACTATCAAAAACGTCTAAAACACCTAAAATTTTAAAGTTTAACAACTATAACTTGGATTTACAAAAATCCTTGCCAATTTTTTTCTAAATATAATCGGAATTTCCATAACTTTCCGAGCAACTTTTCCACCTCGGTAAACTATGCAATTATAAACTTTCAAAATCACCACTAAATATCAATATAAAAAAACCAATTATTATAAACTTTCGAAATGGCCACTAAAGGATTTGGAAGTAAAACAAAATTAATAGAAAATTTTATGGTTCAACACAACTGGAAGGGATCTAAAGCAAAAGTCTTAAAATTTAAATAACAAAGGATGAAAAAACAAGGCAAATGAGTTTATGATATGAAGGTGAATGCTATTTCCAACCCTATAGCAATATAAATGCCCTCTGACATGCGAGGGAAATAGCATTCGCCCTCTCTCTCCAGAGCGTGAACAAATGAATGGAGCGTGGAGACAGAGAGTGAATGCTATTTCCCTCGCATGTCAGAGGGCATTTATATTGCTATAGGGTTGGAAATAGAATTCTCCATGATATAAATGCCATAACATGTGTGGTACATTCAATGCATAACTGTACAGAACTGCCGTTATCATTTAACACAAATTTCCACGCGAAGATTAAATATATTTTTTCAATATCAAATGTTTTTTAACTTCTAAATTTACATGTTAAGAAAGAAAGCTAGAAACCAATAAATATTTAATTTCTAAATTTACATGTTAAGAAAGAAAGATAGAAATCAATAAATATTGATATTGATAGGTGTATTATGATGATATTTATAATTTTTAAGATATTTTTTTTGACAAATATTATTTACAACATTTCATTTATATGAATCAATAGAAAAATAAAAATTATATTTAGAATTTATATTCAGTTTTCAAAAATATTAAGTTTAATACTTAATTTTTCAAAATTTTAATAGACTATAAAATTTATTTAAAAATTTAAGAAAATGTCAAACATTTTTTACCAAAAGCAAAAGCAATATAACCTGTGATTAATAAACTTACGGGATAGTCGACCTATGGGATATGATGTGGCATTCCCACGTGGTTTCCCACCATCTCCCATCCAATCAATCAAAGATGTAATTAATGGTCTAGGTTGGCATAAATAAATTTGTTTCTTTTAAAAAGTTATTTTACCTTGTTTTTTGAATTATTTTGAACGGCTCCATAATAACTACTCCAATTTCATAATCCCTTGTCAATTTCTATGGGCAAATTCAGGCATGTCTTACACAGAAGAGATGGAAAAAGCCAAAGAAAAGAAAAAGGCCGATGCCCCCAAGCCAGTCAGTGTGTTTACAGAGGTAGTAGACTAAAAGTCATCAGATTGTCTAGCATATATGCAGATTTTCACATTCAACATTTTTGTTCTCTTCATCGGAATTTAGGTACTTTTTTTGTGCAAATGATCAAGAAGAAAAGGTTCAAGAACCACAGCTAGATGAAAGCTCGAAACCTATCCTTCGAGCAATACCAGCAATAAGAAGTGTGACCCTGTGCGAAAACAAGTATATAACAGAAGATGTGGTTCTCTATAAGGGACAGGCAACATAGAAGCACCACTTATAAGTGGAAAAACTAAAAATAGGAAAGACATATTTGTGGAAAAACTAAAAATAGGAAAGACATATTTGTGGCTAAGAAAGTCAAATTTAGGGGGTGGAAAGTACCACCAGATAGTTTGCTACCTAGTCCCATATAAAGGAAAAAGGTCATACAAAATGCATTGAAAAAGTTGATGTTGAGCGTGCAGCAAGACTTGTTTGCAATATTGCCACCCAAAAGAATTTTTGAGTTGAGAAGAAAGCATAACATAAAATGGTTAAGAAAAATTGAGAAGCAATAAGTCATTTTTAAAGTAGTCAAAAGGAAATCAAGGATATAATATAATCTTGTTATGTTGCAAACTACCCAGCCAAACAATTAGGAAGACCTACAAGATTCTAGAGAAGATGCATAGGACCCTTAAAGTTGGAAATCATTATATGAAGACTATAGGAAAAAATATGTAAAAGGTAGAGAACATACCAGAAGGTGTATATAAAGAAAGGGTTGTATATAAAGAAAGGGAAGCATCATTAGAAGGAGAACTATTTGAAGCGTATGTAGAGGCTTTAGAAGAACCATGTTTATAAGTTTCTAAATCCATATTTTATCTTTGTCAGCAAGAAGTTCAAAAGAAATGATTTGTTTTGAAGCACAACCATCTCGTTACTCAAGTAGAAATACCTTTCAGTAGAAATACCTTTCAGTGAAAGGACTTGCTATGAACCAGCTAGTAAATGTGGGCATTGTGATGCCTGGATATGACTTGTTACATCGATAGGCATCCCTCCTATTGGAATTGGGCATTTTAATCATTTTTCTAATTAACCCCTTTGATCTGATGGTCTAAACTAGAAGATGCCAACATATTCTCCTCGTCCCCACTCGATCAATGACTGAAATTAAAAGCCATAACTTCCTTGCATATCTAAATCCGGTGTTTAAACCCTACTTAAATTAATTTTTTACCAAATGAGATTAGAATTTTACCGTGCCTCTCATTTATCTCCACGTATAAGGATAAAAAAAAATAATATTAAAAAATAAAATAAAATGAATATGAAACAACATAGGATGGAAAAACAGTTTTCCTTCCCCATACGCAACTTGGCAACATGCAATTATCCCATCATTTAATCATGAAACGCTTGATTGTTGGCATTCTCCTGGGCATTTTTCTTTATCTTGGTAGTGTTAGAGCTATTTTAACTTTTGGTTTCTATTTTTTCTTCTTTTTACTCAACTTGCGCAGCGCGACGACATGAACGAATCGTTGGGTAGTGGAGCTACAGGTAAATAACTAGGGTTTAGTTTTCGCCACTTTTTTCATTATTGTTTTGACTTAATGGGTTACCATTTCTAATTGTTTTTTTGGTTTCTTCTCCAACAAAGGATGTGATTCCATTCATGTGAATGGCATAGACAAATCAATTTACGAGCTTGGAAATCAAGGGTCTGTCACTGATCCGTAAGTTGTCTTTTTTGTTGAAATTCTAAAGCGTGTGGAGAAAGAATCCTTGTGCTCATTGTAGAACAGAATGGGAAACCATAGCTACATTCTCCAATGTTGCTTTGGAGCTGTTCTAGCTTTTGTTTCATACAGATCGGACATGATAATCGTATTGTAGTTTTGGCAGAGGCTTATTTAAATGCTTTTTCTTAGAGAGGTTGAATCATGTTATATATGTCGAAATGTGAAAAATATAATTGGTTATATTGATAACTGAATGTGGGTAGGATATAAGAATATATGGGATGAACCCTATTGTCTTTCTAGATGGATTTTAGATATATGTAGGATGTTTTGTTTGCTGAACTGGACATCATGAACTTATTTAAAGTGTTGGTTATACTTGTGTTTTTTCAATCAGATAGATTAACATGGCATTAACTTGGATCATTTAAAGTATACATGATGATCATGACAATTAAATTTGTGTTGACCATTAAATTTGTGTTTTTTTTAAATGGTTTAGATGATGCTTCATATGAAGTTTGGAAGTTGATTTGGAACATGCATGTTTTGAAATGTGCATGTTATATTTCAATAAGCCTTATTTTCAAAAATCCTAAACCCCCAAATATCAATTTGATTGATCATTCATTACCATTTTTCTTCATTGGCCTCCATTACAAGTTTGATTATATCTCGAGGTTGAGCAGGCTCAGAGGTTTCATTACCATTTTTGTTCATTGACCTTCATTATGAGTTTGATTATATCTTAGGTTGAGCAGAGGTTTCCCGACTTATTTATTGTTCAAATATGTATTTTTTTATTGAAGAAACTATATCGAGCTAATACAATTTCCATATTTTTAAATTAAAAGACTTATAAAATTGGATGTTTATACACCTGCAATAAACATGCAATGGATTAATAGCTTGGATATTTCTATAAATTTGTAGGTATTTTGATTTCATTTTTATTGAAAATGGATATATAAACTTGATCTACATTCCAGATAATGAAATGAATCATTTTAAATTTTTATTATTGTGTTTTAATCTATTCATTCATGAAAACTTACAAATATATAAACTTAATTGTAAAATGAAAAATATAAAAAAAATAATAAGAATGCAAATACATAATAATATTTAAAATGGTAAAAACTAGTCATTTTAAACCAGTTTACAACTTGATCATGTAAATTATGTTTCAAAACCTATTTAAACAACCACAATTCACAATTACCCCTTAATGTTTGGTTTATTTATATTCAAGTGATTAATAACATAATGAGGTAATAATAATTGAAAATGTTATTTTTTGTTTTTAATTTACTAAATCTTAAAAATATACAATCTTTTGTTTTCATAAACGGTAAACCAAGATAATGGTGACAAGATATCTAGCTTAAAGAAAACATTAAATTTGAGAGGGGCCATAAGCGAATGACTATAAGAAAATGAGTAATTTTAGATTTATATTATTAATGTTTTTATTTAAGATATTCTTAAAACATACATTTTTTTGTTTTTAGAAAATTTTATTATTTCATTAAATTGGATAATAAACTTGTTATTTATTAATGTTATACTTAATTATATTCATAATGATATTAATATAAATCTCTACATTTAATAACAAAATTAAAATCTAATTTTATTAAAATATTATTAATTTAATATTAATTTTTTTAATGTAATATTAGGTATTAATATGTTTTGACATTATATTAAGTTTAAATTATTATGTTTTAATTTTTAGATTTGTATTATTAGAATTTAATGTTAGATTATTTAATGTTTTCAATATTAGAACTTATAATATTAGGTTATATTGAATTTTTAATATTAAATTTAATTTATATTTATCAATATTCACATTAACTTCAAAAATTTGAATCAACAATCAATAATAACAATAAAAATTTAATCATAATATAAAAAGCAAGTGCTCCATGCAGCCGGTACTCCTTGCCGTCAAGCACAAATGAAGCCCTTTTCTGATTTGTGCTTCAGTCTTATCATTGTGATTTGGATGAAGAAATGCCACTTCGCCTGAACCCCATGTCTAACCAGGTTTTATTTCTAATAGAGTGATTTGGTCCCTTGACATTTCATTAGAGATATGTTTAAATGATACCTACGGGAAGGATGCTCCAAGACAATCATTGCCCACCTCAGAATCATGCCTATATAGTATATGCATAGCCAACCATATCTAAAATCCACACATGGTTGAAGGAATTGTGTGACTGAAAGTTCAATTCACTACACAGATTTCTCAGGGGGTCAATGAAATGATCCAGTTATTCCAAACTCTTCTCTTCAATAAATTGAAAGAAGCAAATAGCTTGCTACAAGTGAAATTTAGAAGTAGGCCTGGTGTTGGATATTGTCCTATGGAGTGACGAATACATGCCATTACAGTGCAGAAAGTGGATTGAATTATGGAAAAAATGGATTTTCATAGGATTCTATTCGAAACTTACTAAAAAGGTTTGCTTATGTATTCACACTTGCAGACTCATCAAACTTCTGCATAATCAGATAAGAGTCAAAATCATAGCCAAGAAAAGAACTATTGAGTATATACAGAAAATGATATAGAGAAGGCAATGTTGTAAAAAACTCCTTTTAAAAACATGTCGAAACAATAGTGAACGTTGTATTAAAAAAAATCAAAGGAGCTGCACTCAATATAGAAGTAAAATATAGAATTAAAATGGTCGAAAAACCTCTTGGATAATAAGTATACATGTCAACTGTCTAGATATTCAATTATACACTGAGAATAACAGAGGTTTTGCATAACTGAGTGTAAAGAAACCCCTTCGAGACGCAAGCCAATACTATCAATCAACTTGAAGCATCATAGGTCCTGACATAAAACAACAATAAGATATCATGAAAATTTGCAAGTCTGGACAACCCTCGAACAAGTTATTAAACTCTAAATTGCTGGGACTACTGAAAACAGGTCGAAAGTAGCACCTGGAGGAAACAAGCACTTTGTATAAGCACGAGAGGCCCTCGCGAAGATTAGAAAGCTCGCCCAAGAACCAGTCAGGAAATTTACCTGCAGAAAAATATTCACCACACTGGTGGAATCAATTAGTTTGTTCTAGGCATGCAACTAAAAAAGCATTTGCTAGAGTTAATTTTGTAAACAAAAAGCCCCGCTTACTTATGTCGAACCTCCTCTGAAGTATCCTGTAAGGACTCTCTAAGGCTCGAAGTGGAAGTTTCCCTCTTCTTCCCTCCTGCTACCGATCTATTGTTGTCCAAAGCACCCATGCCGCCATGTATGCCTTCCCACTTTCCACATGACATCCTCTCTGCAAAACACACCATCATTTTACATTCTTTAATCAGATAAAAACAAGAAACCAAAAGAAAACCTCTCGCTAAGATGAGAAGTAAAGATTAACTTGATCCTGGATCTGAAGAACAAGGAGCAGCTGCTGCTACTGCTAAACCGAGATGCCATAAGAGAAGCCTGCTGCCCACTGAGGAGGATCCATGGTTGATTCCGTCTACAACGCCTGTGCTCTTGGAAGCCTCCTCATGTCTAGCTGTAGCAGTAGCACCCCATGGTTCACTGCTGAGGAAGCTCATGCCAAGAAAGTCATGGAACACGGGCTTCCCTTCACCCACCATGATGACATTACGTGGAACATCCTAGGCTGCCATGGATGGAACCTCAGCTACCACATGATGGACAGGAACAATCGGATCAGTCCCAGTATCAATGACTTGCAAGGGAAGAATACATAATACCAGACATTCAGCTCCAAATATTTCTCGTTCCGTGTTTTTCCCTTCAAACTGTTTATTTTCCTTTAAAAAACACATGAATCCCAGTATCCCCCTTATTTTCTATAAAAAGATGAAGCATTCTAATGAAATAAGAGGATTCTCAGTGTGAGTATGCGTAAAAACGGGATCATTTTGCACCTCTACAGGGGAAATCTTTTTCTCGGTACTTTGCGATTTTGAACTCTCAGCTTGCAAAGGCTCATTTCTGGTCTCCACGTCGCCGGGTTCGTTAGGCATTTCATCGTTTAGAGGCCTCCGAAACGGCGACTGCTCAGCTTTTCTGGAGGAGCTTGTGCTCAAGGTCTGTGGCAAACCGGGTTCGCTTGAAATTCGCGGTGCGGGGGATCGATGTTGAACTACTCTCCTAAGCTGCTGGTAGCTGCCTTCTACGGAAAATTGATAGCCCGAGCGAGAGACATCTGGCACTGGCTGCATGCAAGGCGCACATGCAAAGCACGGAGAAGAACATGCACACCCTGAACATAAAACTTATGGTAAAATATTTTGTCCCCGGTGAAATAACATCAGGGCACGTGAAGCATGCAATAAGACCTCCAATTCACAACTTTGGTTATAAATTTCTTACACCGATATTTGCAGAGATAAACTTTGGTTAAACTTTGATCGGAGAAGAACATGCACACCTTGAACATAAAACTTACGGTAAAATATTTTGTCCCCACTGAAATAACATCGGGGCACGTGAAGCGTGCAATAAGACCTCCAATTCGCAACTTTGGTTATAAATTTATTACACCGATATTTGCAGAGATAAACTTTGGTTAAACTTTGATAGTGCACAATTTTTTTTGGTCAAAAGATCGGTTAATGTATGGTCAACGATCGATCGATCGGTATTAGTCCCAAGCAAGGACTAATAATA
>APFE031554783.1:6498-45372 GCA_000404065.3 Pinus taeda
TAAAGGAACAAGGTTAGCTGATTACATCATCTCCCAGAAGTTCTCCACTGAAAACTGCTCATAAATGGTCAAAACTGGACCATACTGAAACCTCAATGCAGAGGGTGCGATGCATATCACCTTCCCATTGTACAAGGTGTGATGCATACTGATTTGCTCCTCTGTAGGGTGTGATGGTCGGGAATGGACAAATGGCAGGGACAAAAATGCGAGGTGGAAGATCATGGAATCTTCCAGAAGCTTCCCCTCTGACACTTGCCTCTCTATTTTCGACCAGGGATGAGTAAGAGATCACATTCTCCAAGTGTAAGCAGGAACTATCAGAGAGAGGACACTAATCAAGATCCCAAAATATGACTCACCTCTCTGTAATCATCTATATATGGATCCCTCATCATAGAGATCCAAGGCCTGGAATTTTGTATCTTATAGAGAAGTGTTGTTGGTTTTCTGGTGTACATTCATAGTGTTGGGTGATCTAAGCTTTGCTTGAGGTGAAGAAGGGCTTCCTAGGTGGAGGATGATGCTAGGTCAGAGCATATGGTTGTAATCCTCTTGCTACTTTTCATCTTAATAAAGCTATTCTTGTTTTCCTCCATATTCTTGTGTACTTGTTTATATATGCATTTATATGGTTAATACACATCTGATCCTGTATTATTTATGAATTTAGATCTTTGTTTCTTCGATAGTAGTATGTTGTTGTGATTCCACAGGTTCTTTTGAAGCTGGGCAGACAAAGAAGAAGCGGCAAAGCTCTATCAAGAAGGAGAGGAAATCAAATGCAATACTCAGGTTGGTCTTCTTGGTTCTCCTCTTGTCTATTTTCATAAAAGAAAACAATAGTAGACTTTGATTGTTTGTTTCTAAGATAGCCACCCATCTTAGTGGGAATAACAACATCTGAGTGGACACTATTCCCGGAAATACTCTATGATAGTTTGAGGGTTTTACATGCATAGGAAGGTTGTAATTTTTGGTTGTTTTGGCTTTAAATTTCTTATTGTCTACACCATAAAATATAATAGAGTCAAATTACTGTATAGAAAGTTTGACTTTCTGACTTCAATTTTTAAATGTGAGATGGCCTGAAAGAGCCTTCATCTTTTTGTGTGAAAATAATATTTATATGTTAAGCGTTAACTCACATAAATAAAAAAGAAATGGAATCATATAAGACATGAGCTCCCCAAGGCAATAATAGACAATATTTTTCAACTTAGGTACATCCATCCACGAAATTATAATCTATTGCAGAGTGTATGGGAAATGATTCCATCAGATTCGAGATCAGGAACATATCAGGAGAAATGAGTGGAAATGTGCACATACTGTATCTCTGCCTTATTTTGATAGAAGCTAAACATATTGACTTTCTTCTTGATGTTAATTTTGAATCTCTAAACAATGAAATTATCATTTCCCCTGACCCCACTCACAGAGTAAACTGACCCAAGAGGGTTGAACCATAATGTTGTTGCCTTGCACAGGAAAACCTCTGAACAATGAAATTATCATTTCCCCTAGCCCCACTCACATATTAAACTGGTCCAGGAGGGTTGAACCTTAATGGTGTTTGCTTGTACATGAAAACCATCCCACAAGGGGTAGCTCTTAAGAACACGCCCTTCATTGATTAGAACCCTAACGGATGGCTTGAGAAGCCACCGCCCTCACCATTGGCTCACAATCCCATTAGAAATGGTGTTGGATATTCACATATCTGTTTGGAAACCAACATTATTCTGTTATTTTTAATTTTTTTTGAAGTTGATAATTTTTTACTATACTATCAAACATTTGCAAGGATGGGATACAAACATTTATTTTTGATGAACGTGAAAATTCCTAACAAGGAGAAATGTATCAAAAATATCAATTACAATTCTTTTTATACTTGTTTGTATACTCACATAGCTTAAATTTCAAGGTTGATGTTTTATTTTGTACATTCTACTTCATAGCTTTTGACTTTTTTCGTAGGATTCCATATTCACTACAAAATGTGGGACCTATACTAAATATATGTCCAAATAAGAGTTGATTCCTGAAAGCTTTTAATAATATTCAAACTTACCTCAATTGACTAATGGTAATAATACTCTTATGCAGGCTAGTAATGTCGAGGTATCACTAGAGTTGAGCCCCCTTTCAAATCGACTCAACTAATGGAATCTTTGCCATTCTTGCCTAGTAAGGTATAGTTTGAATATCTGTTGTCAATGATAAATGAGAAGCATGATGCATTTAATGGAAAGAATAGACAATATGGACCAGTCTTGAACCATCAAGAAACTACAAATGGACATTTTGTTCAATAAATTACCAAAAAAGAGGAAACTAAATGATACTTACTTTTCGCCAGCTAGTGAGTGGCTATCTGGGAGGCGTTCAGGTGAACTCGAGGTAGAGAGACAAATAAAACTAACTAGAGATAAAGCAGTGTAAGACCAATTAGTTTTCCGCAAGTTTGAACAAATAAACTACTATGGCACCCATAACAATACCTTGGTATGTATATCTCTCTGTGTTCTCATTTTCACACTCTCCCACAAACATATTGTCCTTGTTTATGCTATTTTTTTCACATTATTATGACCATATTCATAAAACCAAAAGGAATACTATAACTATTTGATAATTATACCCACACTTCCCTTAATTTAGTCTCACAACACACACATTTTCCAAAACAAAAGAAATATAAATTATTTCTCTTGTTCTAAAAAATACATTACAGTCCATATACATAAGTCTTTGATAAAAAAACTATTTGAATTTCAACAATTCTAGAAATTAGTAAACCAAAATAAGAACATCCTATTGCTCAATGCCTAGTAAATAACTTCAAACTCCAACTATTATCTTCAAGCTTTCTAGCTGGTTGATTCCTTCTTCAACCTCTAGGATCACACCTGTCAGACTCCCAAAAGTAGTCACTTTGATAAATCATATTCTCTTGTGTTACGTTCTCTACAAGTATTATGATAGTATATGTTGGAGAAGAATGTCTCCATTTTTTTCATATGAGCTAGCATAAGGTGAAAATTCATATTCCCCATTTTGTAGTAGTCCTTCATCTAGTGTATAACCACATTGTAGTCCCCAAAAATCAACAATTTTGTCTTGTCCATGTATGTTGCCATTTTCATTAAGATCATTAGAGCCATCAACTCAACATAGTTATTAGTACCGCACCTAAGCTTGCATTGAAATTAAGGAGAAGAGAATCATTTATAAATAAGGTACCTCCTGTAGTACAAATAGTATGTTTCTCTTGGCTAGCACCATACAAATCACCCCAATTAATCAATTCACGATTTATTCTTCATCCTAGGTTTTTGTGTATTTTGATGTATTTTTATGATTCCAAACACTGACCTATAATTAGATTCACATTGAAATGAAGGAATGTATCTCTCCTTAAATATATCAACATTTCAAGCTGATGATATGCTCCAAGAAACGACAATAGTAAGAGCTCTAAAACCTTCAAGTTCTTTATTCTGGGTCTAATTCTTCAAAGCCTCCTCCATAGTCTGCACTTGTGTTAAAATTGGAAACTAGGGCCAAACTCCATGTGGGTCATCTTATTTATAGTAGTTGATATTTTTCTTGGATCCCTCTCGTTGAGAGGTGTAGGATTTATCCAAAGATCATTTGATTCCGATAAGTATTCATGGAGATATGAATTTATTTGTGTTATGGGAAAATTCGTCAAGGTCATCTAGCAACTAAACTACCCCCTCTTGTGCTCCACATTTTGGTATAAATACAAGTGCCTTGCAAGTCATTTACACACACAACTCTATTGAGATTTCTTCTTCTCCATTTTTTTTGGATTTTAGTGGAAAGAAGAACCTCTAAGGGATAAACGTTGTCCTAAAAGGATGCCTAAACGCAGTCCTAGATGATGCCCTAGCAGCTCTACACATGGCCTCGATCTATGATGCATTCGGCTCTAATCCTCTACGTTGTTAAGGAAGAAAGCCCTAATCTACTACTTTGTCCCAAGGGTGACCCTAATTGCAGTTATGGAGATGCCCTAAATACGCAACCATGGAGATGAAGGCAAAAACCCTAGTCGCAGGTCTAAGGAGGAGAGATGCCCTAATCTTAGTTGCTACGCTTCCTAATGGAGATGGTACCTAAATGCTATCTTAGAAGAGAAGTTCTACACAAGTAATGCCCTCGTTGTCATGGATCTCTCACACTTAAACGCTAAGGTAAATAAGCCACCTCTAGCTATCCTTAACATTGTTCTCTAACTCCTATTTTGATTGTCGTAGATTGTTGTCTTAATGGAAGCCTGTTGCTATGTGCTAGGCCGCAGGCCATAACACTATAACTAGCCACCATGAATATGACAGTTGGATGTATAGTGAAGCATAGTGCACAATGGGACAACAATGGTCAACAATGTGACAAAAATGGAACATGGTACAACATATTGTACAACAATGGGACAACAATGGTCAATGGCATATAGTGCACAATGGGACAACAATGTACAATGGTCAGCAATGTGACAATAATGGAACATGGTGCAACATATGGTACAACAATGGTCAATGGCATATAGTGCACAATGGGATAGAAATTTACAATGGTACAACAATGTGACAACAAGGAACATGGTGCTACAAACTCATTGGAAGCATGTTGGGACAGTAGAATGTTAGGACAACAGCATGTTGGGACAGGACAATGATTAGGACAGCTATGACATTATGTAGCAATGGCACAATAGGACAACAGCAACAACAAGTACATGGTGGTTGTACATAGTGGTATGGTACATCGGACAACAACAACAACAAGGTGTAGCAAGCATAGTGCTGCAAGCACATTGGGACAGTAGTATGGTACTTGTTGCAACAAGTACACAAAGCAGCAATGGTGCAGCAAGCACATGGGTGATAACATGGTGCAGCAATGGCACAAGGTACAACAGTGCTAAACACTGGAACAACAGTGCAACATAAGGTGCAATAGTATGATGTGTACAACATAGTCATAAGGTCCTACATTGTGATGATGGGTGCAACATGGTGCATCACGGTGAGGTGCAACATGATGACGAGATGCAGTAGAATGATAGGTGAAGGAGTCACCTTGTAGAATTAGTTGAAGTAGCATGTCTTCAACCGATCTCATGTATCATCTTCTTAGAGATGATCTATGCTCTTATCCAGATAAGTCAAAGTGTTGACTTCTGTTGTAAATGCACTATCTCTCTCTCTCTCTCTCTGCTAAATGATTGAAGAACATAAAAGAAGAATTGATCAAGGGTTTCCCACATTGGGGTTTGTCCCTAGCTAGCACCACATCTTGTGTCCTATTGTCTTGGATTGTCTTGTGTGATTTATGTTTATGTTCTATCTGCAACTTACTTCAATGTTGATGTGATTGCTAATCTGGAAAAGATATTGAGCTAACTGTGAAAATTGAAATAAATTGCTCTAAGCATACAACATACCTAAAATTAACAACTTGTCACTCTTCCCATACCTTACCTGCATATGTGGAATTGTTAATAAATGATCAACTGGTTATCTTTCCTTCTTATGTAGTGTACACCACCCTGAACCATTCTTTTTGCATTTTTGAAGTATTTTCCAAGTTAGTGCTTTGTTCCAAAGAACTAATGACATTCAAACCTTTGAATTTAGAGGAGCATAAGACTTCCATGGAATCTTTCACCTCCAGGCCTCCTCTTCCTAGGTTGTATCTACAAACTTTTCTTTGTATCCTAATATAGGAGTATATCCTCCCAAGGAAGGGTTCCTTGAGCACAAAAGAAAATCCTCCTTGCTTATTTTGATATGAATATTCATATGTTGATCCACAAATAACTTCCAGTGGTGTATTTCTCTCTTTTTCAAACCAAACTCCTTTCCTTTCTTCCATCTTTGCTGACAGAATAAGGTAGATATTGCATCAGTTCCCTAACCCAGGGTATGAATTTCTTGACGTTGCAAAGTAGCAACCAAATACAATGGTAATATGTAGGCTTCTCGACATCAAACCTGTGGATTAGCCCCAATTCCAATTTGATCCCCTTTTCCAACTCCCCATATTAACCATACACCTACCAAAGTGAAAGTAAATGCCAATGATTTCCATACTATAGATGCATTTTGGATATTTTTGTTTTCCTTCCTATCTCATTTTTCCATGTTAAGGTGTTCAATGTTAGTTTGGTATATCACCTACCTCCAGAGTCCCTATTGGAAATAATCTGCCATGGACTTTTGGTAGCTAGAAATTTTCCAAAGAATTGAATGTATTTGAAATCCCAACCTCTAGTTTCTTTGGTTTAGATAAGGACTAGTATCTAACAAGTGGAATGCCCTCTTTCTTCCTCTTACCTGTCCATAAAAACTTTAAATAATTTCCTTCTAATTATTTCAATAACCCTTAGGGATGTAGGCCATAATATGGCAATAGATTGGACTTGCTTCCAACACTGCCTTGGCCAATGTCAATCCACCTCCCAAGAAATCCATTGACTACACCGTTAGTTTTTTTTCCTATATTCTTTATCAAGTAATTCCAGTGATTCTTGAAATGTGGATACTCAAAGCCTTTTTGAAAAGTTGAGTTCTAAAACGAGAAGACATACAATATCATTGTAAGTTATTCCTCCTCTACCCAATTAAAACCAAGTGAATATTTCTACATATTGATTTCCATCCCAGAAACTGTACAATATAGGTCAAGAATTTCCTTTAACTTATTTAAATATTGTCAACATCAAATTGTTCAATGGTTTGCTGAAATTTCACTGATAAAGACATGATTCTGCCAATCCATGTTGCATCTTCCATTAATAATGTTTACTTGTGTAATATAGTGTTGTCTCTGCTTTTATGTTATTTTGAATTTGCTTTTAGTGCTACAATTGGAATATATGGTATTAGTTTATGCCTTGCAATTATAGTTGCTGAGATACTATTATTTTTCTCCATTGTACTGTTATTTGTGGTCCTCTGGGTGCTTTCTTCTTGTGTCTTTACTAGTTGAAGGGATTGGTAATTTTAGATTTTAGATTGTGAAAAGAAATTGTTGGTATAGCTAGACTGACACCATAGTTAGAAGTCAATGTTTTACGTGCAAAATATTTTGGCTGTGTTGGCTATGGAATAGGGCTCACCCCTATAAATTAAAGAATTTGTGAGAGATCCTTATCATAATTATCACCATTAATTTGACTTGAACCACTGGCTTTAGGCAGAGTGCTGAAAAAGAAGTCAGTTGCACCACTGCTAAAGTAAATAAATGGTTGACAACTTGAGAGACTCCTGCTTTTATTACCATTTGGAAAGGGAGTAAACAGTGTTGAAGACATAGTACTAGGATTTGGTGATGAAGATAGACCATAATAATGAAGTGAAGAACCATAGAGGGCATCATCTACCATCAATGAGTGTTCAGTATTCTGAGAAAATGGATAGAATTCATCTGTCTAATTTGTGGTTGTTTTCCTAATTGTCATAACCAATCCCTATATTCTGTCATTGGACAGCCAACACGATGTTTTACACTCTAAATTGAGATACCAGTATGCCTATAGGATTCCCTTTGGTCCTTGTGATAAGTTCAACGTCTACTCAGGACTGCAAGCTGTAATCTTCAACACATCTTTGGAATGCAAACATGTAACAAGTATTGACTAGTAGGAATTACCGTGTTTACAGGTAAGTAAACACAGTAGGGACAAATATTTATGTTGTAATTATGAAAATAGTGTAACTGGCACAATAAGGTTTCATATCTATAATACATACAGTTTTTGGTGAGTTAAGGTCTTCAATCCCCTCGTCAAGGTCGATTGTGTTTGGATCAAAGCCAAAAACATAGAAAATTTCAGTGACAACATCAAACTCTGTAGCTGCTTCAAGGTCTTTTAATGCATATTCAAAGTCAATATTTTCTGCATCAAAGTGGTCATCCATGCAGTTGTCAAAACCATTGTTTCAATCTTCCATGACAAAACTAAGTTAGAAGAATTCAGTTCCTCCGCCAGAGGCTTCTTATGTGAGCAAAGATATCATCATGTCATTTGGAAATTTTGTAATGCCACAAGGAACTTCTCTCAAAGTGAAAACAAATCCTTTGAAGCCTTCTTTAATGCCTACTTTTCTAGGTGGAACACCTCCAAATTTAAGGACCACAATGCCAGAAAATACAGCTTTAGCTAATAGGTGTAGACTTACAACCCCCAACTTTCTGTGATGTACAACTGAAGCTCCTACTGTAAGCAATCCGAGAAGACAGTCATGGTTAGTGAACAAAGCAAGAGATAGTTTGGTATGACAACCTTACTGGTGATAGGTTTAGTTTGATGAATACCAAAATACATGGTAATGGAATTCACAGAGTGACAATGCCCATTTCACTTGGCAACAAGATGGTAGAGAAAGGTATAAATGAAATGAGAACTCTCTCTCAAAGTTTAGTAAAGAAATCAACTAAGTCTGTCAATGCCACCTTACAACCTTAAGAGACAACGAATTCAATGTCCTCTCAAGAGGGCACTATCTTTGGGAGGACACTCTCAAAGCCGACCTTCGCTATGGCTCTAAAACACATGGTAAGTATTGACTCAACAACCTTGTCTGCATAATTTGTCCTAGCATGGAACTTAATTTCATATTCTTCTTTTTCCTAAAATGAATGCAATGTGTCTTGAAATTTGGCTTGCAACATTTGATCATTCATACTGATGGAACATGTTTGTGTTGAAATTGTGAGAACATCTATTGTATGCAGAAGGTTCAATAAAAATTGATAAAAAATGACATTTCTTCTCTGTTATTTTCAGGATTTAAGGAAAATTAAACCAGGTAGCTTCCAGCCTCATATGACCATCATGTCAAACTCATCTCAGGATAAAGTCTGAGCAGGAGCCACCAAAAGCAAGCAATATAGTATACATGAATCCCTAATTGCAATTAGCAGCAATGACAGTTCCAAGTATGGTGCAAGCATTGTTCCAGATATATTCATTAGCCATTTTTAATTGGACGGGTCATTGGAGGTTATAAAGAAAATACTCTTTTGGCATATTTGTTCTTCTTCTAAATTTGTCCTTGTTCCAATATCTGGTTGAAACTATGGAATTTTGGGTGCTATAATTGTTCTGTATTAGGAAGGATCCTAATGTACCATATGAAATTAGATAATATGAAGCCATTGTAAGATATAAGAGTTAAATAAAGCTCAAACTTAAGTGAAAATATATGCTCCTTGTCAATGGTTTTGTTGTGCAAAAGATTTTGTATTTCTGAACTTTGTGTCTATTTATTTAGCTTGATCAATGTATGTATGAATAGTATATTCTAAAATTCCACAATTGAACTCATACACGGAATCCAATGTTGTGGGGTTAAGTATTCAAACCAATTATTTAGAGGAGCTAGAAGTATCAGTTATCCATAGTATTAAGGGTGCAATTGAGACAGGGAAGTTAATAAATCTAATGACTGGGTCTTCTCAGAAAATCCAACCAAAGAATATATATCCTAGGTGAAAGGTTGATTAAATCCTTGCCCTGCTCATTCTAATTTTAAAACAAGGAACATGCTGTAGGAATATTTCTTGATAGGAAGCACAAGTTAGATGATGATCTTATGCAAGATTCCCATAATTCTAAACAACTTAGGAATCATACTAATCACCATAGTGAAATTGTGGAGTTTTGGAAATTGATTGGTCCTATTCCTCATTAGAGAGAGTAAGCTATACTTCTAAAAAACAAAATGCATATAATAGATTAAAAGAAACCCATCATTTTGTTGGAAATAATACTGAGAGGGGGGGTGAATCAGTATTATCACATCAATAAAACTTTTTCATTTCTATATTCAGATTCATATATGCTACTTCCACAACTTCTTATGATTTAGTTAGTTGATCCTTAATGAGTGCATTAGAACATTATCAACCATATTAACAGTAAACAGGTCCAGTAAAATAGAACATATCATCACACATAAGCCACACACATGAACACCATGATATAAGGTGGAAACCCAATGTGGGTGAAAACCACCTACTGCAATATGTCTCTATCTTCTTTCAATTAGAAACATCTTTTTACAATTGTACTGGTGTAGTCCTTTACCATTATGTAGGTTGCAACCTGCAGAGAGCTACAACCCTCTCTCGTTTTCCAGACTCTCATGGAAGGGAGCTACAACCCACTTAGCTCTTGCACTAGCCAAGATACTAGTATGTAGGTGCTGGCCTATAGAAGGCTACAACCTTCTCTTTCTTCCAGGGACCACGTTTCATAAATTTTTCAGGCTGGATCCATGAACATCAATCAATCATCAAGAATTTCTGCATCAAACAATCTCCTTTTCACCAATTAGCACTGAATCAATTAAACACTTCTCTGACAGTTGTATCCAAATCACAGTAACTGTAACCACACACCAAATGTAAACCCAAAACAAAAAATACTATCATTCAAGCTTAAAGATTAAGACCCATCAATAGAACTTATCCTTCTCCTTGCGCTCAGGTTCCTTCTTTATTCAGATCCAAATCTGCACCATAACCCAATCACAGTATTCCAGATCTAGCACTTTATCAGATATTCAATAACAATTCAGATGATTCTTTGCCAAATGATCTCCTTCCCCTTTTATAGTCTTAGGCCTTTCACAATACCACGGTCCAAAACCATAATAACACAATACCATGAACCCAATACTTGGGATCAACACTTTTGGATGCAATACCACGGACCAAAACCATAGGATCAAAAAACTGTCGGACCAATACCATGAACCAACCATGAAAGTGCGTGAACCTTTCTCCACATGAAATAAACTTTTTCTCCACATAAAAGTGCGTGAAATTTTCTCCACGTGAAATAAACTTTTTCTCCACATAAAAGTGCGTGAACTTTTTTTTTCTACATGAAATAAACTTTTCTCCGCATAAAAGTGCATGAACTGTTTCTCCACATGAAATAAACTTTTCTCCGCATAAAAGTGCGTGAAATTTTCTCCACATGAAATAAACTTTTCTCCACATAAAAGTGCGTGAACTTTTTATATGAAATAAACTTTTCTCCGCATAAAAGTGCGTGAACTTTTCTCTACATGAAATAAACTTTGATCTTCATGAAAGTGCGTGAACTTTGCTGCACTATAATTTATCATTTGAGATGAGTGGGTTGCCATCAAGTAAAACATATGTATCATAATGCCAACAGAAAGGTCTGGCTAATCCATTGGAAATAAATGACAGGTTAATGCCACATGAATACTATGACAAGAGAATCAGAGAAGTGGCAAAGGAGAAGCCAATAGTTCCTCTAAGAAATGGATGCATACAGGAAAGGTTCTTTACCAGACTTTTGAGAACCTCTTTTACCTCCAACATGAGGTAAAACATCTTTTTGTAAACAAGCTCACCTTTGCAAAATACATAGAAGTTGACAAAGTCTACAGAAGAATGGTAAATATTAAATTACCAGATACAGAGACTTGGGAAAAATTAAATGATTTACTGTGAAAATGCAAAGTAAATAGTGGATACATGTTAATTTTAGGTATGTACTATTCTCAGAGCAATTTGTTTCAATTTTCATATTATCAATCACATCAGCATTAAAGTAAACTACAGATAGAACATAAACATAAATCGCAAAAGACAAGCCAAGAGAAGAGGACACAAGATGTGGCGCTAGCCAGGGACAAACCCCAATGTGGGGAAAAGCTTGATCAATTCTTCTTATATGTTCTTCAATAGTTCAACACAGAGAGAGAGATAGCATGTTTACAACAGAAGTCAACACTTTGACTTATCGTATATGAGCATAGATCATCTCTAAGAAGACGATACATGAGATTAGTTAAAGACATGTTGCTTCAACTGATTCTCCAAGGTGACTCCTTCACCTATCATTGTGCTGCATTTCGTCATCATATTGCACCTCACCACGCTGCACCATGCTGCACCCATCATCACTATGAAGCATCTCATCACGCTTCATTAATCATGATTGTACCCATCACTGTATTGCATTATGTGCCATTGTTGCACCAAGTTGCCATACTGACCTATCTGTTGGTTGCATCTTGCTTGCTTGTTGTACCTAGCTCGCTTGTTGTCCCTAGCATGCTTGTTGTCCTTAGCATGCTTGTTGTTGCATGCTAGTTGTCCCTTGCATGCTAGCTGTAACATTGCATGCTTGGTATATTTGCTGCTAAGTACCATACAAATGTCCCAATGTTTATTAGTTGTCCCTTGCATGTTGCTCTCCTTCGGAGACAGATGCTCTGGCTATTCTGACAGTTTCCAGCAGTTCTAGCAGTTCCCGTTGTTCCCGGCAGTTCCGGCAGTTCCTGGTAGTTCCGGTTGTTCCCGGCAGTTCCGGCAATTTCGACTGTTCCCGGTAGTTCCGACAGTTCTGGTAGTTCCGGAAATTTCGGTTGTTCCCATCAGTTTTGGCTTCTGCCCTCTGTGTCATCTTTCTCGTCTATTCTGGTAGTTCCCGGCAGTTTCGGAAATTCTGGTTGTTCCCGCAGTTCCGGCAATTCCAACTATTATCGGTAGTTCCGGCCTCTGCCCTTTGGATTAGGGCAGCATTATCCCTTAGGATCTCTCCTCCTACTAAAACCCAAAGACGAGTAGAGAGAAAGAGATCCCAAGTGTGTTGGAATGACTTGAAGGCCACCTATATTTATACTAAAACGTTGAGCACAAGTGGGGTTTATTTGGTTGAGCATGAATTGTCCCATAACACAAATAAATTCATATCTTCATAAATACTTATCAGAATCAGATAATATTTAGATCAATCCTACACCTCTCGATGAGAGGGATCCAAGAAAAATATCAAATTCCATTAATAAGATAACCCACATGGAGTTTGGCCCTAGTTTCCAATTTTAACTCTCCCTCTCAACTAGGGAGAACTCCATCCGCTGATCCATATGTCCGATTGTACTATCTCTGCCATTAGTGCCTTGCACTGCTCTGTTCTGCTGAGCTCTGCTTTTCTCTGCTCTGCTGAACCATGAAGAAGAAGAATTGGTCGAGAATGTCTCATACCATTCTCTACTGACCCAAAGTCAGTTTCATCTGAAGAGAGTGTGTCACATCACTCTTACTGGCCCAAAGTCAGCGTTATTGATCCCAGATCAATATCACAAGAGAGTGTCTCAAACCACTCATACTAATCCCTAATCAGTTTCATTGATCCCAGATCAATGGAGGTCATCCTAGCATAGGGAGTATGATATTGATGTGTCCATTGATAGTACTTTATGGTCCCTAACCCCATTTCCTTGCTCATTGATCAGATGAGAGGTACTTCCCATGAGTCCCAGACTGCATGGGTAGGATGCCTCGACAGGAGAACTAATCATCCTATCCATAGGAGAACGAATCATCCTGCCCCACAGTCACCACGGGATAACTAATCATCACAGCCCACAGGAGAACTAATCATCTTGTTTCATAGTTACCACAGGAGAACTAATCATCCCGGCCCACAGGAGAACTAATCATCCTGGCCCATAGGAGAACTAATAATCTTGTTCCACATTTTCCATAGGAGAACTAATTATCCTCGCCCACAGGAGAACTAATCATCCTGTTCCATAGTCACCATAGGGTATCACAGGGGAAGATTGAACCCGTCATCTTGTACATAGTGCACCACCAGGGGAGGGTGAGTCCCCCTGTGGTCGTATGTTGCTCTAGTAAGTAACCCAAGACCCCCAAAGCTCCCAGAGCTCAATGCATGCAACATGTAGGACCCTTATAATAAGGTATTTCAACGACTCCAAGTCATTCAGGAAAGTCACAAATTTGACCTCTACCCAGGGCTTTGACAAAAACGTCTGCGACCTGTACATAAGTCTCAATGCAATGGAGCCTCCTCGCTCATCAACTTACCATATCCCATATAAGGTAGTATCCGATGTCTATCTGCTAGATCAATCATCAAATACGGGATTCCTCAATAATCGAATCCCCCTCTAGTTGTCACAGAGAATCACAGTGGTATTCATCATATGTACAAACAGCTCACTTAAGCGCTTCTGCAACCATGCAGCTTCACATGAGATCATACTCGTAGCTATGTATTCGGTCTCAGCGGTGCTTATAGAAATCGACTTCTGCTTCCTGCTCATCCATGATATCGAAGTAGAATCCACAAAGAACTAGCACTGAGAAGTGCTCTAGTGATCCTCCACACTGCCTGCCCAATACGCATTCGAATAATCAAGCAGTTTCATATTTTCGACAATGTATCTCAATCCATGAGAGATTGTGCCTCGAAGATATCTCAGAAGATTCTTGGCACCAATCTAGTGAGGCTCAACCAAATATGAGGTCACCATGCTAACTGCAAAACATATGTCCGAACGGAAGTTCACCAAGAACATCAACGCGAATGAGTTTATGAAACTCAGAGGCATTTCCCAAATCTGGTCCGACATCACTACCATATAACTTCTTAAAGTTAAGATCCTCAAGGTAGTCACAGGCTTGTAGTTTATCATTCCACATCCAGAATCCAACTCCCTCTTACTTCTGTAAATGAGAGGGTCTGCACTTGTCAAAAATAAGTCCTCCTCATAAGGTGTCGGTATGAGAGGTCTATCATCCACAACCTTCGGGTAATGGTTTGGATCAGTTTCACGCCTAGTGAATCTCAGCTTCATCATACAGCTATCAATCCTCTCATACTATGCCCAGGGTGTTTTGCTTCAAGCCATAGAGGGCTTTCTTCCACCTGTATATATGAGATTCTTGATCATGAATCTCAAACTCCTCGAGTTGTTCCAAACCTGTGGACCTGTTGCATGAGGGGAATGGTCCCCTTATAAGATTTTCCTTCAGTACATCTCAGACATTTACCTTCATGCTCTTCTTAAATTCAGGCATCCCTATCACCATCTGACTCACATCGGGTAGAGCCCCATAGGTAGACCTCCGGTGTTATAGATGCGATATGTCAATTGAGATGATCCCCAATGGACCATCCTGCAACTTGATACAAATTGCCAACCCTGAACCCATAAGAAAAAGCATCTTTGAAAATTCTATTTTTTAACATGTACCTTTCCGTCGATGAATGCCACCCTGAAACCTTTGACTTCCATTTCCAAGATGGACACCAAGTTCTTCTTGCGGTTACGTACATAAAAGAGATTCTTGTAAATGAATAGAGTTACCCTTATTCAATTGAGGGGTAACATTCCCTACACCCTTTCCGGGATATGTGGCATCAACTCTAGGTATAATCCCATGGTTGTTTCCGTCTCTACCAAATTTGAGAGAGCACCCTTCTATCCGATGAGGTTCCTTGAAGAACTACGATCAATAAGCCAGATTCCCAAAGAATCTGAAGGAGAGGGCCAATACAAGATAACACTTCTTTATCTTATCGGAAACAACATTTGATTCTTCATACTCGGGGTTCCTTTCTTTCTCAGAATAGTCGATCATTTCCTTGATGACCTGCATTACCTATGATTCCTCTGATCATTGAAGATGTCCCTGGAATGATTGTTATCATCATCAAGTGATGTGTCCCTACCTCAGACACTCCTTTGCATAATCGTCGAACTTATTACAACCAAGGCATCTGCCTTTCCTTCCACCCTTAGATCTGAACTTCCCATTGAAATGATCTTTAGGTAGGCCATCAAAAACTTCTATTGCGCCATTCTGATAATATTCTCTGCTTCGACTTCACCCTTGGTGAATTTGAAGAGGGATAAGGAATCCATTGATCCTTTTTTTTTCCCTTTCCCAACTGTCTTCGGTGATTGCTCTTTCACTCTTGCTCGGGCATTTCCTTCACCTTAGCTTTGATACCATGTTAATTTTAGGTATATTCTATGCTTAGAGCAATTTATTTCAATTTTCAGATTAGCAATCACATCAGCATTAAAGTAAACTATAGATAGAACATAAACATAAATTGTAGAAGACAAGCCAAGAGAACAGGACACAAGATGTGGCGCTAGCCAAGGACAAACCCCAATGTGGGGAAACCCTTGATCAATTCTTCTTATATGTTCTTCAATAGTTTAGCAGAGAGAGAGAGATAGTACATTTACAGCAGAAGTCAACACTTACTTATCTAGATAAGAGCATAGATAATCTCTAAGAAGATGATACATGAGATCAGTTGAAGACACGCTGCTTCCACTGATTCTCCAAGGTGAGTCCCCCTATCGTTGTGCTACATTTCGTTATCATGTTGTACCTCACCGCGCTGCACCATGCTGCGCCCATCATCACTATGTGGCATCTCATCACGCTTCATTAATCATGACTGTACCCATCATTGTATTGCATTATGTGCCATTACTGCATCATGTTACCATACTGACCTATGTGTTGGTTGCATCTTGCTTGCTTGTTGTCCCTAGCTTACTTGTTGTCCTTAACATGCTTGTTGTTGCATGCTAGTTGTCCCTTGCATGCTAGCTGTAATATTGCATGCTTGGTGTATTTGATGCTAAGTACCATACAACTGTCCCAATGTTAGTTAGTTGTCCCTTGCATGCTGCTCTCCTTCGGAGACAGATGCTCTGGTTGTTCCGGCAGTTCCGGCTTGTGCCCTCTAGATTAGGGCAGCATTATGCCTTAAGATCTCTCCTCCTATGAAAACCCAAAGACAATTAGAGAGGAAGAGATCCCAAGTGTGTTGAAATGACTTGAAGACCACCTCTATTTATACTAAAACATTGAGCACAAGTGGGGTTTATTTGGTTGCTGGCCGACCTTGACGAATTATCCCATAACACAAATAAATTCATATCTCCATGAATACTTAATGGAATCGGATTATTTTTAGACCAATCCTACACCTCTCAATGAGAGGGATCCAAGAAAAATATCAGCTTCCATTAATAAGATGACCCACATGGAGTTTGGCCCTAGTTTCCAATTTTAACAATACATAGTAGTGAAAGAAAAGCAGCAGATCAATGAATTCAAAGAGTATCGGATGAAAGAGTATCAGTCAAAAGGCAAAGTAAAAGAACAGTCAACGTGGAAGACAAACAACCAAAGAGAAAAAAAAGTGTAATATCAAAGAAGAGCCAGCAGCAAACAATAAAAGAGGGACAACTTGCATCAATTACATATTTGTCTCTATCTTCTTGCGTGAAGATATTTATGTTTCCTTGAATAATTCCTAAATTAATTTAGGATATTTTGTAATTATTTTTTGTATAAATACTTCATAATTCGAAGTATTAAGGCTGAATTCCTAAACATTTCTATAGTTGTATTGGTCTGAAACTTAAGAGTTCATTGTACCATTTTTCAAGTCAGCTGACTGGATTGAGTAATAAAGGCATTGTATTATAGGATTCATGTGTTGGGCCACTTCAGTGAAGTATTTTATGTTTGTCAAATTGTTATCTTCTAAAGTGTTTCACATACTTGCATGTTATCTAAATTGAATGAAATAACTAGAATATTATTACAGAATTTGTTTAAGTACACTCTGTCATGTTTTCTTTTGATATCCAGAGTAGGTAATCCTTCATTTCTCCTTAGTTTCGATTGACCTCTATCATTTCCCTCATTATCTGGTTTGAGGAATCCTTAACTTCTCCTTGACCCTGATTGAAAACCACTTTACCATCCAGCCTAAAAGATCTGAATTTACTCAGCTAACTTGCTCTGTGAACACTATCTTTAGAACTTGATTCAGTCCTGTTTTCTTGACATTTGACCCCATAGCCCAATGGTAAAAGACATCCCCCTATCCAACTAAGTTAGTGATTCAACCACCAAATCAAAAGCAAAACCCAATCAAGCTTAAATAACTAGCCTAAAATGAATTAACTCAACAAAGTTAAATCATAAAGAAAGAGCCCTCTCTGAGCATTAGGAAAGGCTAGATTTTGATCTCAAAAGTAGGTTTGTGGTTACCTCTAATATTTCTTTTGACACAAGATAACAACCTTAGGGAAATTTTAGAGTGATAACACACAAGAAGGATGAATCATGGCGCATGTGTCCGAATTATAGGGACCTCAACAAGCTCACTATTAAAGATAAATTTCCCATTCCTATCATTGATGAATTATTGGATCAATTGCATGGATCAATTTACTTCACCAAGTTGGATCTTCATTTAGGATATCATCAAATCAGAATGAAGATTGAAGACATTCTGAAAACAGCATTTAGAATTCATGAGGGTCATTGTGAATTTTTGGTCGTGCCTTTTGGCCTTACCAATGCACCTTCTACATTTCAAGGTTTGATGAATTCCATTTTCAAGCCCTTAGAAAATTTGTGTTAGTATTTTTTGATGATATACTAATCTACAACAAGTCTTGGAAGGATCATGTTGAACATGTTGACAGGGTGCTACAACTATTGAGGGAGAAACAATTATATGCAAAAAAAGCTTCAAATGTTTCTTTGGAGTACAAGAGGTGGAATATCTGGGTCATATTGTATCTCATGAAGGTGTTAAAGTAGACCCTAGCAAAATTAAAACCATTAAGGAATTCCATAAAGCATCTGCAAGGATTTCTCGGGTTGACAGGGTATTATCACAAGTTTGTTAAGAATTATGGGAGAATAGCAACACCTCTAACAACATTATTGAAGAAAGATGCATTTTCATGGACTCCAGAAGCAACAAATGCCTTTGAACATCCTAAAGAGGCAATGTGCCAAGCACCGGTCTTAGCTACGCTGGACTTCACAAAAACCTTTATTGTGGAATGTGATGCTTCATGAAATGGAATTGGTGTTGTTTTAATGCAAGATGAAATACTCATTGCTTTCGAAAGTTGTCCAATCAAATGAAAACTATTTACACAAATCTATTGATCAGAAGGAAATGTTGGCAATACTACATGCACTTAAGAAATGGCGACCCTACCTAATGGGAAGACACTTCAAGGTAAAAACAGATCATGAGAGTCTTAAATACTTTTTAGAACAAAGATTATCATCTGAAGAGCAACAAATATGGGTCACAAATATGTTGGGTTATGACTTTGAAATCATCTACAAAAAAGGGAAGCAAAATGTTGTGGCAGATGCACTCTCAAGAAAGGATGAGGATGTGAAAGCATTGTTGTGCACCATTTCTATTATCCAACCAGATTCGATAAACAAAGCAAGGGATGAATGGAAGAAGGAGGAAGAAGTGTGGCCACTCATTCAAAAGTTCCACAAGGTTCCAGTTCAAACAATATTGCCAGAACTTGACGAGGAAGGAAAAATCACATTGGAACCTGGAACAGTCAGAGAAACAAGAACCCGATAGCTACGAAATCGATCATTTTCATAGTATCGCATCAAGTGGAAGAACTTACCCACTAAATATTCCACATGGGAGGGCAAGTATTTTATACAGAAGCATCAAGAACTACTCAAGCGTTGAAGACAACATTTTTTGAACGAGAGGGGCATGTTAGGTCCCTATACTACTAGTTTAACCCCTTATTGTTATTAGTACAACCCCCTTATTATATTGTTGTGCCCATGTAGTCCCCATATTGTTATTATTGTGCCCTTACATTATTATTGTTATGTCGGCTCTGAGTATATTATGACCCTTTAGACTCCTATATATACAAAGGAGGTCTTGTCATTTGTATCATCCAAGAATTGTTCATTTATGTAATGTAAAGGAGGTTTCCCCCTTCAAGAGGCTGAATTCTAGGGCGTTGATCTATCTTTTCTATATTTTTGTGAGTTGGTTTCATAACACTTTTCACTTTATAATTTAACATTGACTTTACCACTTATAAAGTCACTCTCACTTTATAAAGTCACACTTAGGAAAAGAATTATTTTGGACATTTTTCCGTAAGTAGAGAATAACCCATGGGAAACCACTTGTCCAAGGTACATTAAAAATCAACACTCCCTCTTACCGAGGAAAGTGTTTCTCACCACACCCATCTTGTCCCTGAAATGGACATGCTTGCGTCTTGGCAAGGACTTTGTGAGAACATCGGCCACTTACTCATATATACTCCAGCTTCACTACCCCCTTCTGGACATAGTCCCTGATGAAATGATATCTGATGTCAATGTGTTTTGACCTGTCATGAAACACAGGATTCTCTGTGAGTTTAATGCAACTCTAATTATCACAGTGAATAACCACCGATCTCAACTCTTGATCAAATAGGCCATACAACAACTTGTGAAGCCAAATGGCCTCAGAAACTAGCCTGGCTAGCAGCCATATACTCAGCCTCAGAAGAGCTCAAAGCAACTGAATTTTCCTTTCGACCGAACCATGACACAACTACCGAACCCAATCCAAAGAAACACCCTAAAGTTTTTTTCCTATCAGAAGCACACCCTGGCCAATCTAAATCTGTGTAACCTGCCAACCTCACTCCATCTCCCCGCCTATAGTCCAGACCATAATCAACAATCCCCTGCACGTAGCGAAGAATGTGCTTTGCAGCTACCCATGCACCCTCCTGCGCTCAACCATGAACTGGCTAAGTGTGTTCACTACAAAGCATATATCTAGCCTAGTGTTGACCAGATACATCAAGGACCCAATAAGCTGCCCATACAATGTGGGATCCACCAAACTAGAATCTGAAGCATGAAGCTTCTTCCAGTTGGTGATCATAGGTGTAGACATGGGTCTACAGTCTGCCATGTGAAATTTTCTCAACACATCCATAACATACTACCACTACCCCAGAAAGATATGCCCCTCCTCCTACCACACCTCTGTTTGCATTATGATACAGGTGTTATCCTTGATGGCAACTCACTCAGATGAAATATCACAGTGCAGCATGTCAATAGCAAAGAATTACAGATCAGACTACAGAGAATGAAGAAAGAGAGGTATATGCAGGTTCACCTTGACCAAGTTGCGTACACATGCAAGTTCACTGAACACAAATAGCGTATACGTACACACGCACTTTCACAGAAGGAAAAGTGCATATATGTTGGAAAACTAAGTTTTTGGTCCGAGGTATTTGGTCCAAGATATTTTGATCCATGGTATTGGTCCAATGTATTTGGTCCAAGGTATTGACCCTAGGTATTTGGTCCAAGGTATTGGTCCTAAGTGGTTTTGATCCATGGTATTGAGAAATTCCTAAAACTATACAAAGAGGAGAAGATCATTAGGCCAAGGTGTGCAAGTACTGAATATTTGATGAAGTGTGAGATCAAGGATGAATCTTAGCGGTTGATGAGGGATAAGATCTAATGATGGATCGGGATCTTAAGACTTGAAATGAATTATCATTATCTGGTTTGATCATGTATAGTCTAGATTTGAATGCTGACGTATGTGTTATTCTGTAAATGTTATGATCTGGGTATAACTGAAATCTGGAATAGCTACAAAACTATGAATTAATATTTACAGATGTGTATGTTGGTTGGTTTTGATAAAAGTGCATATACACGCTGGTTCGACACATGGAAGTAGCGTATACCTTATGAAGTATGTTTCAGTTGTTTCTGTTTGCTATTGCAGAGTTCTAGGTTCTTTTTTGGGTTTTGGTGATTGTGTTATGGTGACAGTGTTCTGAACGATCAGATTCAGATTATGGTGATTGAGTTTCAGTGATTGGTTGATGCAGATGTACTTGATGATTGTATTGCAATTATGATGTTGTTGATGGGTCCAGTATGAAAATTGAATGAAACGTGGCCTTCAGATTGTGGTGTTGTGTTCCAGGAGTATCTAGTGTGAAAATTCATGAAACATGGTCCCTGGTAGAAGAGTGGAGTTTTCTGTAGGCTGGAACCTACGTACTAGTAAACATGTTGGCTAGTACAAGAGCTAGGGGGTTGTAGCTCCCTTTCAGTAGTAGCTGGAGAAAGAGAGAAGGTTGTAGCCTTCTACAAGTGGGTGCCTGCATACTGATATGAATCTGCACCAATACAAGATTGTAAACAGATTTTCTTATTATTAAAATAAGATAGAGACAACAACAGCCGGTGGTTTTTACCCACATTGGGTTTCCACCTTATATCTTGGTGTTCATGTGTGTTTCTTATGTGTGATGCTTTATTCTGGTTTTACTGCATTGTTTAATAAATTTCTGATATACTGGTTAAAGTTCAAAACATGATAATCTATCTAAATCAAAATTTCTTTGCATATATGCTGGTTTCTTTAAGTACAGTTGCGTGTACATGCTAGTTCACTTAGCTGAAGTAGCGTATATAAATCTGTTTGGGAAATTAAAATATTGATCTGATAATACTGATTCACCCCCCTCTCAGTATTATTTCCAACAATTGATATCAAAGCAGGTCCTTCAGAAGAAGCTTGATCGCTTGAAGGGAGATCCATCATCATGAGTAATCAAGAAAGTGTGGGATCCATCAGACCGCCAATCTTTGATGGGAGCAACTTTGTTTATTGGAAAATAAGAACCACCGCCTATCTTCAATCACTTGGAACGGATGTCTAGGAAATTGTGGAAGGAGGATATACATTTCAAACAAAAATTCCTACATATACTGCATGTAAAAAGCAATATGAAACCAATGTCAGCGCTGTCAATACCTTATTGGGAAGTTTGTCACAATCAGAGTTTTTCAAAGTCATGCAGCTCAAATCAACCAAAGAAATATGGGACAAAATCGTTCTGAGCTACGAAGGAGACTCTCAAGTAAAACGTGCTAAACTTCAAACTCTCAAAATTCATTATGAAGCTCTTAAGATGCACAGTGATGAAAGTATAGCTAGTTACTTCTTACGTATAGATGAGGTTGTTAATTGTATGAAGAATCTGGGTGAAGATATAAAGGAAGTCACCTTAGTTGAGAAAGTTTTGAGATCCTTATTTGCTAAATTTGAATCAAAATTGGTTTCCATAAAAAAAAACAGGATCTGCAGACTATCACTATGACACAGCTTCACGGAATCTTAATTGCCTTTGAGATGAGAAAAGGAGGTCCATCAAATATGAGAGAAGCCGCATTTAAAGCATCAACAAAAGGAAAGGAAGAACACAATGAATCAGGACATATTTCAAAAGAGGAAGATGAGGTAAACTTTGTCAAGAAGCTTCAACGAGGTTCCGGAAGATTTAGAGGTAGGCTACCCTTCAAATGCTTTTCCTATAGTAGGGTCGGTCATTATACTACCAAATGTCCTCATAAAGATAAACATGAAAAAGGGAAGGAACATGCAAAATTGAATTGAAAACAAGTTGTAAATAAAAGAAGTTACTATACTCATGAAGATAGCGATGGTTTATCAAATAGTGATGAAGATGAAAATAGTAATGACTATAGATTTCTAATGGCTTATGACGATGATAATTTTTGAGATGCTTTAGAAGAAGACAACCTTCATGAAGAAATTTCTAGACTCAAAATCTATTTACAAGAAAATAATATGATTATAGATACCTTGACATACCAACTTGCTGAAAGAAAAAAAACACAATGAAAAACTAGAATGTGAAATTGTGGGTATAAGAAAGGATCTTGAGAAAACGAAATCTCTTAATCTTAGATTTGCTAAAGGATCAGAAACCTTAGATGAAATTATCAAAGTACAATGTTCTCCTCTGATAAAGACATGTCTTGGATACACTGAAGAAGCATCTCAATCACAGAAGCCGTCAACTTCCACTAAAAGCTATCTTGATGCAGCAAAGACCAGTGAGCAATATGACAATCGTCAGCAAAGGCATAAAATAGATCACCACGTAAATCAGACTCAATTTATTCCAAGGATGATAGAAGACACAACCAATCTTAGGTAAATCATACTCAATTTGCTCCAAAGATGAATATCAATAGAAACTACAATCACCAGGTCAATAGATTCGATAGTCGCAGGAACTTCTTTAATGGGCAATGTTTCTCATGTCATAATTTTGGACACAAAGTTGCTCAATTTGTTGCTTACAAAACCATCATGACTAGAGAAGCACGAAATCAAAGGAATGTAACAGGAGTCAAGAAAAGTTCCTATAATAAATTTTCTCTTCCTGAAAATGAAATAGAATGCTCAATCTGTAACAACTTTGGTCATGAAGAATCTGAATGTAGGAGAAAATTTCGGCAATCATCTCAAAAGGAGCAAACTCCATTAAATCCCAAGATATGGAGAAGGAAAGAATCTCGAACAAAATATGTAGTATAGCCTTGTATGCAGAAGGACAAGAAAATTAGTGGTACATCAACAGTGGATGCTCAAAACACATGACAGGTGACAAATAAAAACTTCACTCATATAATGCCTTAGAAAAGGAAAAGAATGTCTCATTTGGAAACAACACTCCTACTGTCAGAAAAAGGTAAAGGATCTGATTTCTTGAAAGAAAAGGTTAAAGTTGGAAATGTTATGTATGTAGACGGTTTAAAGGATAACCTGTTGAATGTCAGTCAAATGTGTGATCAAGGAAATGAAGTGGTGTTTTGATCAAACTAATGTGTTGTTCGTGAACTTGATACAGGGGAGATCGTGATCAAAGGTACAAGAACTTCTAACAACTTATACATACTCAAGGGAGGACAACAATAGTGTTATCTAAGCAAAAATGATGAAAACTAGCTGTGGCATAGAAGATTGGGACATCTAAGCTTTTCTCAAATAAGAAAAGCATGCAAATTTGAGGTTGTTCGTGATCTTCCAAATATCAGCATCCCTGAAAATACAATATGCAAACCATGTCAATTCAGTAAGCAAACCAGAGCTCACTTCATTGAAAAATAAGGGTCAGCTAGTAAGCCTCTTGAACTTGTTCACACTTATTTATGTGGACCATCAATGAAAAAGTCACCTCATGAAGAAGAATACTTTATTTTGTTCATTGGTGATTTTTCCAGAATGTGTTGGATAAGTCTACTAAAGCATAAAGATGAACCACTTGAAAAGTTCCAAGCCTTCAAAGCTTTGGTTGAAAATGAATCAGATCGAAAAATCAAATGCCTCAAATCTGATCGAGGAGGGGAATTTACCTCAGATGAATTCTTTGACTTTTGTGAACAACATGGAATAAAAAGGCAATTCTCCACTACAAGGACTCCTCAGCAAAATGGAGTGGTAGAAAAAATGAACAGAACTGTTCAACAAATGGCTCGAGCTATGCTAGATGAATCTGGAACTCCTACAACCTTCTGGGGTGAAGCTACATTCGTCGCCGTAAATATTCTCAACCAAGCAAATGTTCGGGTAAATAGCACTCAAACTCCACATGAACTTTGGCATGGTAAGACTTCTACTGTAAAATACTTTAAAGTTTTTGGAAGCAAATGTTATATCAAAAGGACTGATGAAAAACTTGGTAAGTTTGAGCCTAGAGCAAATAAAGGTATTCTTCTTGGTTACTCTTCCTGAAGTAAAGGATATAAATGTTATAATAAAAGACTTGGGAGAATTTTTGAAAGTATTGATGTGGTAGTTGTTGAAGCATGCAAAAATCCAAAACAAACAAAAACAGAAGATTATGACAATGAAGAAGATGGGGAGTATTTTCCCACATCAAATCACGATGATATTGAAGAAGAAACCAATGAAGCACCAGAAGAAGAGATAACGGTAGAAGAAAAGACTCCGTCCAGGTATGTTTAGAAAAATCATCCAGAAACTCAAATTTTAGGGGAAAAAGAAGCAGGTGTACAGACAAAAAAACTATTACCGAAACCTCAAGCTATCTAGCATTACTATCCTCCGCCCAACCTCAAAATGTAAATGAAGCATGCAAAGATGAATGTTGGGTCAAGGCCATGAATGAAGAACTTGAGCAAATTGAAAAGAATAATACTTGGGAATTAGTTCCTAGACCTCATGATAAAAATATTATAGGAACTAAATGGATATTCAAAAACAAGCTGAACAAAAATGGAGAAGTCATTAGAAACAAGTCTAGACTTGTTTGTAAAGGGTATGCTCAACAAGAAAGTATAGATTCTGAAGAAAATTTTGCACCTGTTGCTAGACTTGAAGCCATAAGGATGTTTCTTGATCTTTCCAGCTTTCAGAAATTCAAAGTATACCAAATGGATGTAAAATCTGCCTTCCTTAATGGAGATTTAGAAGAAGAAGTTTGTATTGAACAACCAGAAAGAATCATTCTTGGAAATGATGCAAAACTTGTATGTAGACTTAAAAAGGCCCTTTATGGTCTGAAACAGGCTCCAAGGGCTTGGTATTACGGTCTTGACAAATATCTACACCAACAGGGTTTTTCAAAAGGTTCAGCAGATAGCAATCTATATACAAATATTGACACTAATAAATTGCTAATTATTGTTGTTTATGTTGATGATATCATTTTTGGTAGCAATGAAGAATCCATGAGTCAGAATTTTGCTTCAGTAATGCAGCAAGAATTTGAAATGTCCTTGCTTAATGAACTTACCTATTTTCTTGGTCTACAAGTTCAACAAAAGAAAGATGGTATTTTTCTTTCACAAACCAAATATCTCAAACAGATCTTGAAAATGTATGGCATGGAAGATTCTAAACCTGTATGTACCCCAATGGTAACAAGATGCAGTCTCAGCTCAAATGATGAATCAGCAACAGTACATCAACCAACTTACAGATCCATGATTGGCAGTTTGCTTTATCTAACAAGTACCCGACCTAACATCATGCATGCAGTAGGAATAGTTGGAAGATTCCAAGCAAATCCAAAGGAATCACACCTTCAGGAAGTCAAAAGAATTTTCAAATATCTTCAAGGAACACAGAACTTTGGTTTATGGTATCCTAGACATACAGATCTCACTCTTCATGCATATACAGATGCAGATTGGGCAAGAATTGTTGATGACAGAAAAAGCACTAGTGGTGTTGCATTCTATATGGGTTCCAGGTTAGTGTCTTGGTTTAGCAAGAAACAAAGTTCAATTGCACTATCTACAGCTGAAGCAGAATAAGCGGCTGTTGCATCTTGCTGCACACAACTTCTTTGGATGATGCAAACCTTGCAAGACATTCAAATCACATGCACTCCACCCATCTCCATTCTATGTGATAATACAAGTGCCATCAATATTTCAAAGAATCTAGTCATGCATTCCAAGACCAAGCACATACCCATCAAATACCATTTTCTACGTGAAAAAGTGCTTGAACAAAAGGTCAAATTGGAGTATGTTCCCTCCAAAGAACATGTTGTTGATATATTCACTAAACCACTGCCCAAAGAGACATTTGAATAACTCAGATAAAAGCTGGGAGTAGTTGTTGCATCATCCTCTTGTTAAATCCAATTTTTTTAGGAAAAGGCTATTATAAGTGTGTTTCATGTAGTCGCGTACACACACGGGTTTCTATGGGTAAAGAAGCGTATATGTGTTTCAGACAAGAAAATAGTGGGGTAGGATCTGATATGGGTGCTCTGACTGATATTAATGATTAATGTCTATATGCTCTGTTCATTAGTTTTGTCTAACTAACAAAGATGCCTTGATCATTGACCTGTTAACAATGCACAGGTAGCACAGGTTCAGGGGGAGCATTAGCCTTCACGTACATTCAGCATTGTTGGCATTATGGTTGCTTAGTCCAGGTATGGCTTCAGATATTTATACCATTTGTTACTCAAGTCATGTAAAAGTCTAGGAAGTGATATGAGTCCTCTTGGACAAATGATGTAATTTGTATCCCCACTTTACATGGGATGGATGATGTAATATTTCTTGTTTCTGTCATGTATAAACAATTGGTATATCCCCACTTGGTTGGGTGGATGAGTCAAATTTGGTATATCCCCACTCGATTGGGAGATGGATGTATGTATGAGCCATTGGTGATAGGAAGGTCATCCTCACATAGTTGAGTTATAAAGTCATGTTATTCTTTTAGAAAATATTTTTTGCAAACTCTGCTTGTACTCAGGAAGAGCATGGATGGTTTCAGTACATCTCAGCATGTACAAAAGGGAAGCTCAATCAGAGATTTCAGTATGTACTCAGGGGGAGCATGACCAGCATAATGTATGTCAAAGGGAGAAATTATCTTGGTCCACCCTTTGCCCTTGATGTCAAAGGGGGAGAGTGACTTGGTGTTGTTGTTGCAATCAAGTCCAAAGGGGGAGATTGTTGGCATTATGATACAAGTGTTGTCCTTGATGACAACTCACTCAAATGAAAGATCACGGTACAGCATGTCAACAGCAAAGAATTACAGATCAGACTACAGAGAATGAAGAAAGAGAGGTATACGCAGGTTCACCTTGACCAAGTTGCGTATACACGCAGGTTCACTGAACACAAATAGCATATACGTACACACGCACTTTCACAGAAGGAAAAGCGCGTATGTGTTGGAAAACCAAGTTTTTGGTACGACGTATTTGGTCCAAGGTATTTTGATCCATGGTATTGGTCCAAGGTATTTGGTCTGATGTATTGACCCTAGGTATTTGATCCAAGGTATTGGTCCTAAGTGGTTTTGATCCATGGTATTGACAAAGGCCTAACACTATATAAGGAGGAGAAGATCATTAGGCCAAGGTGTGCAAGTATCAAATATCTAATGAAGTGTGAGATCTAGTATGCAGGTTATTAGCTTATGGTGCTTTGCTTGATTTGAACCAAGGATGAACTTTAGCAGTTGATGAGGGATAAGATCTAATGATGGATTGGGATCTTAATACTTGAAATGAATTATCATTATGTGGTTTGATCATGTATAATCTAGATCTGAATATCGATGCATGTGTTATTCTATAAATGTTATGATATGGGTATAACTGAAGTATGGAATAGCTATGAAATTATGAATTAATATTTACAGATGTGTACACTAGTTGCCTTTGATAAAAGCACGTATACAAGTTGGTTCGACACGTGGAAGTAGCATATACCTTATGAAGTATGTTTCAGTTGTTTCTACTTGTTGTTGCAAAGTTCTAGGTTCCGTTTTGGGTTCTAGTGACTGTATTCTGGTGACAGTGTTCTGAATGATCAGATTCAGGTTATGGTGATTGAGTTTCAATGATTGGTTGATGCAGATGTACTTGATGATTGTATTGCAGTTATGATGTTTTTGATGGGTCCAGTATGAAAATTGAATGAAACGTGGCCTTCAGATTGTGGTGTTGTGTTCCAAAAGTATCCAGTCTGAAAATTCATGAAACATGGTCCCTGGTAGAAGAGTGGAGTTTTCTGTAGGCTGGCACCTACGTACTAGTAAACATATTAGCTAGTACAAGAGCTAGGGGGTTGTAGCTCCCTTCCAGTAGTAGTTGGAGAACAAGAGAATATTGTAGCCTTCTACAGGTGGGTGTCTACGTACTGGTATGAGTCTGCACCAGTACAAGATTGTAAACAGATTTTCTTATTATTAAAAGAAAACAGAGACGATGGCAGCAGGTGGTTTTTACCCACATTGGGTTTCCACCTTATATCTTGGTGTTCATGTGTGTTGCTTATTTGTGATGCTATATTTTGCTTTTATTGCATTGTCTAATAAATCTCTGATATACTAGTTAAAGTTAAAAACATGATAATTTGTCTAAACCAAAAGTTCTCTGCATATACGCTGGTTGCTTTAAGTACAGTCGCGTGTACACGCTAGTTCACTTAGCTGAAGTAGCGTATATAAATCTGTTTGGGAAATTAAAATATTGATCTAATAACATTGATTCATCCCCCTCTTAGTATTATTTCCAACAACCTCATGCCCCAAAAAATAATGCATCAGCCCAATGTCCTTCATCTCGAACTCCATAGAAGATCCTCCTTGCAACCAATAATCAGTCTCTCTACCCTAGTAATGAACAAGTCATCAACATACAACACAAGAATGAGCAGATCATCCCCTACAACAATGTAGTATAGGTTTGGATCTGCATCACTCTTCGTGAAACCCATTTTCTTCAAGTAAGTATCAATCCTCGAATACCAAGCTCTCAGAGCTTGCTTAAGTTCGTAGAGTGCTCGCCTCAAGCGGAACACATGGGTCTTCCACCCAATTACCTCAAAGCCCTGTGGCTTCTCAACATACACCTCCCCATCTATAACTCCCTCTACAACTCTGTTCAGAAATATGGTCTTCACATCCGTCTGATGGATTTGCCAACCCATTTCTGCAGCAGTAGAAATAAGGGACCAGATAGAAATGCACCGAGCGATGGGAGCAAAGGTCTCATCATAGTCAACTCATTCTATCTGTGAGAACCCTCTAGCCACAAACCTCGCCTTGAACTTCTCAATGCTATCATCTACAATATTCTTGATCTTGTAGAACCACCTGGAAATCACAATTGACTTGCCCTCAGGCCTAGGCACCACTTCCTATACATTGTTCTTAATGATAAAGGCATACTCCTCCACCATAGCCTCTCTCCATACCTCATGGTTGGCAGCCTCCTCATAGCTAGTAGGCTCATAGTCAACAATGTTGGTATCCTTGGCTAGCTAACTGCAAATCCTCTTAGGTGGCACACTCTCCTTGTTCACCCTCTTCGAAGGACCAACGGACTCCACTTCCTTCAAGGTGTCTTGAAGCTACTTGGGCCTCCACTTCCCTAAAGAAGCTTCCCCATAGGGAACCTCATCCTCTAACCCCCAGTCTGGTGAACCTGAAGGTCTGCCAACTGACCCTGGTGTGCATGTACCAGCACCTGTCCTCTAAGAACCTATACCGACACATGTGCCTGTGTCGCTAAAGTGCCATGTGAACTTTGTACCAATGGACTCCCTAAAGAAGTGCTCCATGAACTCGCCACTAGTTCTCCAGATGTCATTGACATTGAAGTACCTCCTGTACCAAGCGATTCAGAACCTTGAGGTCCTGCTCCCTGTACCTGACCTCCCTACTCAGGAGAAGTTTGTGACTCTCTCTCATCATACTCCTGTGATCTCCGATAGGCCCTCTCCTCCTCGAATTTCACATCCCTCCTAACCACCACTCTCTGTTTAGAAGGAATGAAGATCTGATAGGCCTTCGAAGTCTCATTGTAACCCATAAAGATACTCTTCTCTGCCATGGGTTCCAGCTTTGTCCTCTGCTCCTTGGGGATATAAGAATATGTGAGATATTCAAAGATACGAAGATGTCCCACATGAGGCTTCTCTCCAGTGAAAGCCTCCTCCAGAGTCATATTCCCCAATAAACTGTGATGACTCTTGTTCTAGAGATAAACAACAGTATTGCACGCCTCAGCCCACAAAAAAAGGGCAACCCCTGATCATGAATCATCACTCTAACATCCCCAACAATAGCTTTGTTCTTCCTTTCAAACACCCCATTCTTTTGGGGGTTGTAAGGAACCGTGAATTCTCTCATAATAGCCTCTTATGCACAGAAGTCAGAAAACCCACCATCGGTGTACTCAGCACCATTGTCTTACCTCAAGTCCCGAATCTTCCTACCTGACTTCTTTTCCACAAGAGCTTTGAACTCTTTAAAGCAACTGAAGACCTCACCCTTGGTATTCAGGAAATATATCCAAGTCCTCCTAGAGTAGTCATCAATGAATATAACATAATAATCATAACCACCCAAAGACACATGAGACATACAACCACTAACATCAATATGAATCAAGTCTAGTATATTTATAGATCTGCTTTCACTTGTTGGGAATGGTAACTTGGTGTACTTGACCAAAGCACACCCCCTGTAGACCTCATAATGCTTGACACTAAAATCAAGAACTCCAATAGTCATCTCCCTCAGTACTCTCAAAGCTCCATGATGGTTATGTGCCATCCTTGTTGGACACAAATTGTCATTGATGTCAATATGGCAATATTCAAGGAGCAAAAGGAGCCAAGAGAAGCAGAACAAAGGATGCAGACAGCCATTAGAGAAATAGAGGAACAAGCAGAGCTATAAGGAAGCAGACAAAGCCATCAAAGGAGCAATGGGTGCATTTATATTATCGAGAGCTATCGGGCCACAAAATAATTATATGCATGAAGATACAAGCAGAGGAGCATATATCATACATATGTGTTTTTACACTATCGGAGGCATAGAACCTTATATATATATGAATTTATACGATTGGGCCCGTAAAACCCATGTATGCATGCTTTAATACTATTGGTGGACAGAAAACCCATATACATAGGCTTAACACTATCGGAGGTGGAAGACTTGGCTCTAGGGAAAATACACTATCGGAAGCGAATTGCGAACTTGAAACTCTATACATGGGAGTGTTGAGTTGTATCGGGTCCGGCACATTGCGTTGCTATGAGGGGTCTACGTTAATGTCGAGCCCTAACCCTGTGCGACTTTCGATTGCCAATAGCGAGTATTGCATCAAAACTTCGGAAGTGAGAGCTACAATATGTCAAGCGATCCATTGCGATCGCCGATAGTGATATTGCATCAGACCTCCGCCAGGGGAAACTCCCGACTGCGATGCATATCCATGCGGACCTGCCACACATTACAAATATGATTTAATCTATGATCGCATCCATCGCATATTGCAAGCCGTAAAGCCTTGCCACATTGGAAGCACCGACTGTGATAGGTTGTGGACCCGACGGGCATATTAACTATGGTTTAATACCATATCGCATCCAATCCATCAGAGCAGTGGAGGATCGGCTATCGGCCATCGACAGAGTCATGGGTCTGATATATAAAGGACCCCCGGGAGTCACAAATCGCCGATTGCGATTTAAGCGCGGACTCGATACAGGAATAGGTGCGATTGTAATATTTCCTGAAGTCCGCCTTTTAGTTTGTTTGACTATTTTTTCTCATATTCTCTGTGTAATGGAATGTTTGGCTTGTGCAGGGTATTTTAAGCCGAAAGGCTTACGATGGTTGTTCCGACAGTTTAGAAGGTTGAACGTCAGTGAAAAGGGTGAATCATGGAAATTATGATTGTGATCAGGACAAAACATCTTCGTTTAATTGAAAGAACTCTGTGTATTGCGCAATCATTGCCAAAAGGAGCACTATTATGGTAAACTGGGAGGATGTGTTCTCTGTGGATCGTTTGGACCAGTCTAATGAATCTATGTATCCCCAGAAAGTCAGTGAACTTGCACAGCACAGAGGAAGCCGCAGCGACCGAGGAGGAAGCCTAAGAGGCGGTGTAAGTGGAAACGAATGGACAGAGGCATGTGAATGTATAAAACAGTAAAAATAGAGAACTGTTCGTGCTGTTGTTGTGGTGAAGAACCAGAGTGTGAGGTAGCAGAAGAAGTTGAGGCAGAAGAGGCAGCAGAAGCAGCGGATGTTGTAGAGGCCACAGAAGCAGCAGAGGCAGGAGAGTAGGAGTGAGAGAACCTCAGCTGAATAGAGTGTAGCAGCGTACCAGTTTATACCAAGGTTGGGTTGGATCCCAAGAGGTTGGAGCCTCAGAACTGAACATGACTGAAGTCATTGGGGGTAGGTGCTCCTAAGTGCAGAACCACTGCAAAATAGAGTTGGTGCTCTGGAGGTTAGAGCCTCACTGAAGTCCAAGTTGGAGCTTGGCAACTATTCACAATCAGATATATACTTATATTGTATTTATTTCATTGCACTGTCTTGAGTTTTAATAAAAGCATTAATTCCAATTGTTGATTTTTGTGTTCTATGTTTACATATACATATCTATATATGCTTTTGGAAATCACTAGAACAATTAAAAAAAAAAAAAATACTGATTCACCCCCCCCTCAGTATTTCCAACAATTGGTGTCGGAGTCGGCTTCTTCATACTAGCCTAACAGCTTGAAGAAAGATCCGCAGCCATGACGAGAAATCACCAAGCATCAGGAATAGCTCCTTTGTTTGATGGCACTAACTTTCGTTTCTGGAAGAAAAGAATGACCTACTACTTAATGTCCCTTGGACCTGATGTCTGGCATTTTGTTCAAAATGAATACCAAACGACTTCCACTCTTACAACAGACCCAGACGAGAGGAAAGCCTACATCGCAAATGCAAAGGCCTTGAACTCCATCACTAGTGGAATCATTGATTCCGAGTTTACAGAAGTCATGCACTGTACCTCTGCCAAAGAAATGTGGGAGAATCTAGTTGGCTTGTACGATGGAGACTCAAAAGTCAAAAAGGCAAGGCTTCAAACTCACAAAAGACAATTTGAAAGTTTGAGGATAGAAGATGAAGAAGATATTGCAGCATACCTCCTCCGAGTAGCTGAAGTGGTAAATTCCCTGAAAGGATTGGACAAAAAAATTGAAGAAAGTACCATTGTTCAAAAGATATTAAGGTCTCTTCTAGACAAATTTAACTCCAAAATAAGCACTATAGAAGAAGCAAAGGATCTAGATACCCTTAAAATGGATGAACTCCATGGAATTCTCATTGCCTATGAAATGAGGAAAGGTGGCCCAAGCTCCAAAGATGCAACATTCAAGGCCTCAAAGTCAAAGAAGGGGAAAGAAAGGAATGACTGTAGTGATGAGTCAGATGTGGAATCCGAATTGGCTCAATTTGTACGAAAGCTGAAGAGAGGATCTAAGCTTAAAGGCAAGTATCCTCTTATATGTTTTAAATGTGATAAAATAGGTCATTATGCAGCAAGATGTCCTCATAAACATGACAGTGATGATGAAGGAAATTCTAAAAGAATGGCACACAAAAAGAAAGGGTTCAATAAAAAAAAACTTCTTCTCCAAGCAAGATGAGTTTGATGAGGATGATTTTATGGTCATCAAAAAGAAATCAGATGAGGAAAGTGATCACGATGAAAGCCAAGAAACATTATTCATGGCACTCGCAGATGATGATGACTCAGGGCTGGAAGGAAATGTAGATGAACTATTAATAAGCGCCATTGAAGAAAATGAGTAACTACATAACAAAATCATTTCTCTCAAAGTGGAAAACGAGGAAATAAGAAGGAGAGAAGATCTCTTGGAAGCAAAGCTTAAAGAAAAATAAGAGACTTGTGAAGAACATGAGGCCGAAATAGTGTCTTTGAGAAAGGAGTTGGAGCAAATTAAAAAGGGCTATAAAAGCTCTAAAATACTTGAGACTATTCTGAAAAATCAAAAACCTCAACATGACAAGTCTAGAATAGGTTTCAAAGGAGAATCCTCAAGCACTAAGAATAGTGCGAAAAGCTATGCCGATGCACTATCCTGCAATCCAAAAGATGAAAAAGTAGGTTATCAAAAGTGCATCCCAGATCCCAAGAATGAAGAGAGAATTACTCCAAAGAATGTGGAGTCGAATCATGGACACTACAGCAAATACAAACTTGTACTCCACCAAGGGCCCATCGCAAATCCAAAAAACGAGGGAGGAGTAATTCCCAGGAAGCAAATCGACTCAAACCATGGTTGCTTCAACAAGTACAAAACCATATTCCTTGGACACTGATTTCACTGTAAAAACTTCAGTCATCAAGCCAGACATTGTATGGCTCTCAGAAGTGAACATACAAAGCTAAAGGACCGAATAATCAACTCATATGCCCCCAAAAGGCAGGGATAAATCAAAACCTTCATTTCATTTGATCCCTTGACCAAATTTGATCTGATTTTCTATTTCTACTACAATAATGGACACTATGAACAAGACTGCCCACTCAAAGGAAGAAAGACGAGTAGCAAGAACTCCAGCATGGATAAATGCGGCCTGACTCTATATGCTCAAAATAATGGAAACCATTTATTTGTGGATAGTGGGTGCTCTAGACACATGACAGGAAACAAAAGGAAGTTTGTCTCACTGAGAAAAAAGGAAGGGAATGTGTCCTTTGGAAGCAGATCCGGCAGAATTGCAGGAAAAGGAATAGTTACTCTGATCAATGGAAAAGGAAAAGCTCAAGATGCTCTACTAGTTGACAAACTCAAACACAACCTCCTGAGTGTCAACCAAATCTGTGATCAAGGACATAAGGTTTTTTTTAGCACCAAAGACTGTGAAATAAGGAACTCTGCCTCAGGGGAACTTATGGCAAAAGGGGTGAGAACATCAGACAACATTTACATTCTGAACAAGATTCAAGAAAATAAATGCTACTTGAGTCAGACATATGAGAGTTGGTTGCGGCACAAGCGACGTGGACATACAAGATTCGAAAATATGATTAATATCAGCAAGATCAAAGTTGTACGAGACATCCCAAGGGTGTTCAAACCAAATCAAGGAGTATGTGGTCCATGTCAACATGGAAAGCAAACCAGAACCAGCGACAAGACAAAGGATCTCTCTACATCGAAGCCCTTGGAGATCATCCATGCTGATGTGTGTGGGCCAACTAGAAATCAGGGACTCCAAGGAGAAAGGTAATTTGTGTTATTTGTTGATGATTATACTAGAATGATGTGCATATATTTTATAAAGTTTAAATCTGAAACTTTTGAGTGTTTTAAGAATCTAAAAGCCCTTGTAGAAAATGAAAAATATTCAAAAATTAAGTGCCTTAGAACAAACCGAGGGGGAGAATTCACATCAAATGAATTTAGTGAGTTCTGTAGTATTCATGGAATTAAAGGGGAATTCTCTGCTGCCAGAACACCTCAGCAAAATGGGTTAGTTGAAAGAAGAAATCGAATAGTCCAAGAAATGGTAAGAACAATGCTATTAGCAGCGGACTTGCAGCCTAGGTTATGGAGAGAAGCAGTAGGGACAGTTGTCTATACATTGAATCGAACTCAATTAAGACCAAATTGTGAAGAAACTCCTTATGAGCTATGGAAAGGAAGACCTACTTCGGTGAAGTACTTCAAGATCTTTGGAAGCAAGTGCTTCATAAAAATAAATGATGGCTCACCCAAAAAGTTTGATTCTCAGGTTGATGAAGGGATATTTCTTGGATACTCTACACGGAGTAAGGCTTACAAAGTTCTACAATTATTGACTGAAGAAAATAGTGGAAAGCATTGATGTAAAGGTTGATGAAGATCTTCCAGAAAAGGAAATTGAAGAACATGAAGATGACTTTCTCATTGAAGAAGAAGAAATAGATGAGGAAGAAGAAGAAGAAGAAGAGGAAAGAGAACCACCTAATACCCCTTCAAAGATGAAGTATGTCCAAAAAAATCATCCAAAAGAGCAGATCATTGGCAATAGAGATGAAGGTGTGCAGACCCGAAGAAGGATAAAAATCACACCCAAGAGAAAATTCATTGCCCTCCTATCTATGATAGAACCAGAAAAATTTGCAGAAGCAAGGATCCTCATTGGGTAAAAGCCATGGAAGAAGAAATGTCCCAAATTGAGAAGAACAAGACATGGGAGTTGGTACCTCATCCAAAGGAAAAAAACATAATAGGAACCAAATGGGTGTTCAAAAATAATATGAATGAGGAAGGACGGGTTATCATAAACAAGGAAAGACTTGTCTGCAAAGGCTATTCACAAATTGAAGGAATTGACTTTGAAGAGACATTTGCACTAGTGGCCCGTATGGAAGCTGTCGAGATGTTATTGGCATTTGCTTGCTCAAAAGGATTCAAAATCTATCAAATGGACGTGAAATCAGCATTTCTAAATGGGGAACTCAAGGAGGAAGTCTACATGGAGCAGCCAGAAGGTTTTGATCTAACAGCAGGAAAGGACTTAGTCTGTAAGTTGAAAAAGGCTTTGTATGGGTTGAAACAAGCTCCTAGAGCTTGGTATGCAAGATTGGATCACTACCTACAACAACAAGGCTTCAAAAAGGGAGTGGCTGGAAGTAATCTATACATAAATACAGATGAAGGTAAGTTACTAGTTGCTCTTGTTTATGTCGATGATCTAATTTTTGCTAGTAATAATGATGAAATGAGCCATGAATTTTCTCAAAGCATGTCAAAAGAGTTTGAGATGTCAATGATAGGAGAGTTGTCCCACTTCCTTGGACTTCAAGTATCTCAAACCAGAGCAAGATTGTGTATATCTCAAACCAAATATCTAAAAGACATGCTCAAAAAATATGGAATGGAGGACTGTGCACCCATGAGCACACCTATGACCACAAACTGCAAACTGAGCAAAGATGATGACTCCCCTCTAGTAGATGCAACTCATTACGGTCAATGATTGGAGCCCTTCTATAATTAACAGCTACAAGACCAGACATAATGCAGGCAGTAGGAATGGTGGGAAGATTTCAATCTGCTCCCAAACAATCCCACTTATTAGTTGTAAAAGGAATTCTCATATACTTGAAAGGAACTTCTGATTTTGGTTTTTTCTACCCAAAGAGCTTAACACTGACAGTCACTGCATAGACCGATGATGATTGGGGTGGAAGTATAGATGATCGGAAAAGTACTAGTGGAAATACGTTCTTCCTAGGAGACTGTTTAGTATCCTGGCTCAACAAAAAACATTGATCCATATCATTATCCACAGCCGAAGCCGAGTATATTGCTGCAGCAGACTGTTGTACTCAGATACTATGGATGAAGGAAGTTCTAAAAGATGTCGACATATGTATAGATCAACCGATTATCATTCCCTCCATGAGTAAGTAGCTGAACAAAACATCATCCTGGAATATATCAGTACTAAGGAGAAAATAGCCAATATTTTCAGAAAACTTCTTCCTCGAGAAGCATTCGAACATCTGCGTCAAAATATGGGGGTTATTTCTTTATCATCACTCAAGTTCATTCATAAAGATGTAGCAGGACAGGGGGAGTAGTTTAACGGGGAGTCCATATGCATTCCTTTGCCATTGATGTCAAAGGGGGAGAGCAGAAGAATATTGCCATCAACAACAAAGGGGGAGATTGTTGGACACAGATTGTCATTGATGTCAATATGGAAATATTAGAGGAGCAAAAGAAGCCAAGAGGAGCATAACAAAGGATGCAGACAGCCATCGCAGCAACAGAGGAACAAGCAGAGCTATAAGGAAGCAAACAGAACCATCAGAGGAGCAATGGGTGCATTTATATTATCGGGAGCTATCGGGCCACAAAAGAATTATATGCATGAAGATACAGGCGGAGGAGCATATATCATACATATGTGTTTTTACACTATCGGAGGCACAAAACCTTATATATATATATATA
>APFE031554783.1:45382-89539 GCA_000404065.3 Pinus taeda
TATATATACTATCGGGCCCGTAAAACCCATGTATGCATGCTCTAACACTATCGGCAAACAGAAAGCCCATATACATAGGCTTAACACTATCGGAGGCAGAAGACTTGGCTCTAGGGAAAATACACTATCGGAGGTGGATTGCGGACTTGAAACTCTATACATGGGAGTGTTGAGTTGTATCGGGTCCAGCACATCGCATCGCTATGAGGGGTCTACGTTAACATCGATCCCTGACCCTGTGCGACTTCCGATCGCCGATAGCGAGTATCGCATCAGCACTTTGGAAGTGGGAGCTACAATATGTCAAGCAGTCCATTGCAATCACCGATAGCGATATCGCATCGGACCTCCGCGGGGGGCAACTCCCGACTGTGATGCATATCCATGCGGACCCGCCACACATTACAAATATGACTTAGTCTATGGTCGCATCCATCGCATATCGCAAGCCGTAAAGCCTTGCCACATTGGAAGCACTGATTGCAATAGGCTGTGGACCCGACGGGCATATCAATTATGGTTTAATACCATATCGAATCTAGTCCAACGGAGCAGTGGAGGATTGACCGTCGGCCATCGGCGAAGTCATGGGTCTGATATATAAAGGACCCTCGGGAGTCACAAATCGTCGATTGCGATTTAAGTGGACCCAATACAGGAATAGGTGCAATTGTATTATTTCCAGAAGTCTGCCTTTTAGTTTGTTTGACTGTTTTTTCTCATATTCTTTGTGTAATGGAATGTCTAGCTTGCGCGGGTTATTTTAAGCCGAAAGGCTTACGATGGCTGTTCTGACAGTTCAAAAGGCTGAACGTCAGTGAAAACGAGTGAATGATGGCAATTATGATTGCGATCAAGACAAAACATCTTCGTTTAATTGAAAGAACTCTGTGTATGCCGCAATCATTGCCAAAGGAGCACTGTTACGGTAAACCGAGAGGATGTGTTCTTCGTGGATCATTTGGACCAGTCTAATGAATCTACGTATCCCCAGAAAGTCAGTGAACTTTCACAGCGCAGAGGAAGCCGCAGCGACCGAGGAGGAAGCCTAAGAGGCGGTGTAAGCGGAAACGAATGGACAGAGGCATGGGAATGTATAAAACAATAAAAACAGAGAATTGTTCATGCTGTTGTTGTGGTGAAGAACCAGAGTGTGAGGTAGCAGAAGCAGCAGAGGCAGAAGAGGTAGCAGAAGCAGCGGAGACTGTAGAGGCAGTAGAAGCAGAAAAGGCATGAGAGTAGGAGTGAGAGAACCTCAGATGAATAGAGTGTAGCAGCATACCAGTTTATACCAAGGTTGGGTTGGAGCCCAAGAGGTTGGAGCCTCAGAACTGAACAGGACTGAATTCATTGGGGGTAGGTGCTCCTAAGTGCAGAACCACTGCAAAACAGAGTTGGTGCTCTGGAGGTTGGAGCCTCACTGAAGTCCAAGTTGGAGCTTGGCAACTATTCACAATCAGATATATACTTATATTGTATTTATTTCATTGCACTGTCTTGAGTTTTAATAAAAGCATTCATTCCAGCTGTTGATTTTTGTGTTCTTTGTATACATATACATATCTATATATGCTTTCGGAAATCACTTGAACAATTTAATATATATATCTATATTTATATATATATATATTATATATTATATATATATAAATTGATTCACCCCGCCCCATCAGTATTTCCAACAATCCTCCGGTGTCATAACTCGCACAAGTCTCTACTTCTGGTGGTACTAGTGTGAGTGCTAGCAAATGTGCTACTCACGAATGCTCCTGCTGAATGAAAACTGAACCTGTATAGTTTCCCATAGCAGAATCCAATCACTTTGGCCAAAGTGATGGAAGCTTCCCTCGGATACATCAATACCTGCCCTCCTGAAAAGTGACATCAAACCCCTTCTCCTCAATAGCAGACACTAAGATAAAGTTCTTCTTCATCCCTGGAACATACAAAATATCCATGACCTTCAAAGGAGGCAAAGACTCTCTCTCAAATGTCATAGTTCCCACACCAAGAGCTCTCACAGTGCGGTCATCTCCTAGTACAATCTCAATATCAAGTGCCCTCTCTGCAAGCTCTAAAAATAACTCTCGTACACCTGTCATATGGAGGGAAGCCCCATTGTCTATGTACCACACATCGAATGATGTACTCCTACTAGATGTAGCAGTGATAAATGAAAATTCCTTGTCAAACTGTGAAGAAAATTGCTCCACCTCTGTTGAAGCTGCACTACCCTTATTCCCCTTGTTCTTCCTCTCAAGACATATAGCAGCATAGTGTCCCATCTTCTGACATGCCTAACATTTGACTTTGGACATATCTATATCTTTCTTCTTCTTCTTCTCCTATCCCTTAGCCCCATATGATGAGGCCCCTTTCTTGGCCTTCCTTTTGTTCTTCCCCCTAGATGTCAAGGCTACATCCTCCTGATCTGCTATCTTCACCCCACCACTGTCAATCTTTCGTATCTCATGCTGCACACAATCATCCCAAAATTTGTCCCAATTGGGAAGATTCTCCCTAGAGGTAACAGCATCTCCAAAGACCTCCCAAGACTTAGGAAGTTCCACCACAACTATCCTGACTAACTCTGTGGGTGCAACTGCCTCACCAATTGCAGTCAAATCATCACGTACATGTTTGACCCTACCAAGATAATGAGCTACACTTTCAGCCTTTGTCATCCTAATGTTCTTCATTTGTTCTTTGAGTACCATCTTCCTGCTCTCATTGGTACTCTGATAGAAAGTGGTTGGACTTGTTAAAATCTGATATGAATATGTGTTTCCTCTCACCTGAGGAACCACATGATCCTTCAAACTATCCATCAAAATCCTTTTTTCCTTTGCATTATTTTTTGTGAATTCAGGAAGTTCATTTGCAGCGGTAGGAGGTACAACCACTTGCCACACTATGTCCCAAATTGTTGCCTCCTCAAACACTGTCTGAATTCTGTCTTTCCAAACGCCATAGTTGGATATCCCATCCAGTCTATCCTCTATCCTTAAGAACATGGACATGACTATTGTCCATAATTTACAAAACCAAGAAAATGGAGAAATGCACTTTCCAGCACACCTTGTTGTCCCAAAAGTTTTGTCTGTGTGAAATTTCACCTTGTTGTCCCAAAATATCAGTTTGTTGTCCAAACAGGATTTTCTGTCCAAAAATTCAGTTTGTTGTCCAAACCACTGTTTGTTGTCCCAAACTACTGTCAGTTGTTCAAACTGCAATTTTCAATCGGTGGCTCCGATACCATGTTGAAATTTGATGATTAAAAAGTTTCATGTAATCCCAACCCAATTTTAATTTCACCTTATCACTCCCATTCAGTTAAATGCCCTTTCCCATAAACATACATTCAACACATAGAATTCTGAAAATGAAATTTTCAGATTAAAACACATGGGACTGTCAACACTTGCTGAAAAGAAATATGGACATAAACAGACTAGCAACACATAAAATTACACAGATTTTTGGTCAACTTACACCCAGGCAAAACCACTTCAATATTCTTCGGGGAAAACCTGTTAGAGAGCTCTTCAAATTTATTTATCTTTCAAGTTCATGAAAAATACATTTGCAAACAAAAGAAAACACCAAAATACAACTTATCTCTTCAACCCAAAACTCCTTTAAATCGTGCCCACTTTCCCTCAATTTCCATGCCCACTTGAAGCTAAAAATATGTATTGTATAGATACGGATTGTACTGTACGGATTTCCGTACCATTGTATGCACTGTACAGATTTTTGAAAAAAATCTCAAAAACTTATCTCAAACAGCATGCAGCGCACAACATTAAATGTTGTTCATACTATACCTTCTATTGTCTTCTATGCCTTGATTCTCGTGCCCATATTTTCCCAGAAATCACTCCTTCAACTTGTTGCAACAAATTTCTCCTTCAGAACTTTTCTCGAGCTCTCAGCCTCCTTTCTCCAATCTTCTCATGAAGAATGAATGTAGTCTCTCTTTTCTTTTTCCCCTTGTGTTTCATAAATGACTTTTCAGCAACCCTAAGATCTAATGGCTCAAATTCATTTAGATCAAGGTATAAGAATAAATGTGCATTTAATTCTCACTTTCTATTTTTTAACTCACTCACTAAATAAAGTACACACATTGTACTTTATGGCTAAAGTCACTTTTCACTTTATAATTTAACATTGGCTTTACCACTTATAAAGTCACTTTCACATTATAAAGTCACAATTAGGAAAAGAATTATTTTGAACACTTCTACCTAGGTAGAGATTAACCCATGGGAAACCGTTTATCGAAGGTACATTAAAAATCAACAAAAATCTCACCTAGATTTTGCCAGACCTCTAGCCCTAGGAAGTAATGCATTAGTCAGAGGTCCTTCATTTCGAATTTGGAAGCCAACTCCCTCTTGCGTTGATGAATGAGAGGGTCATCACCTATGAGAAATAGATCATCCACATAAAGGACCAGAATGAGGGGCTTGTCCTTTACAACCTTGAAGTATAGGTTTGGGTCAGCATCACTCCTTGTAAATCCCAACTTCATAAAATAGCTATCAATCCTCTCATACCAAGCCTTGGGGGCTTGCTTCAATCCAGAGAGCGCTTTCTTCAACCTGCATATATGTGTCGTTTGATCTTGATCTTCGAACCCCTCGAGTTGTTCTACATAGACTTCCTCCTTAAGTGAGCCATGCAAGAAGGAAGTTTTGATATCCATTTGGTGAAGTCTCCATCCTTGCGAGGCAGCAAGGGTTATGATTGAACGAATGGTGGTATATCGGGAAACTAGTGCAAATATCTCATCATAGTCTACTCCTTGATTTTGAGAGAAGCCTTGAGCAACAAATATGGCTTTGAACTTTTCATCACTCCCATCAACTCCATGTTTGATCTTGTAGAACTATTTTGAAGTGACCATTTACTTTCCCTTGGGTCTAGGAACCACATCCCAGACACCATTCTTCATGATCGACTCATACTCCTCGTTCATCACATCCTTCCAAAATTGGTGTTTCACGGCTTCTTCGAGTGTGCAAGGCTCAAATTGTACAATGGTACTCATGGCAACTAAGTACCCTTGGTACCTGTTTAGCTTTTCGCTTTCACGAAATATCCCCCCCGGTGCAATATGTTTCGCAGCATCTTCAAGAGTATCTTTGAGCCACAAAGGTATTTTTCTTGAAGTAGTGGGCTCACAAAAAGGTGGATCAATGGGATCCATCAGACCTTCAACATTGGGCATCGAATCATGAGACGAAGGCTCATCCTGCTTTCCTGCATCATCTTCATTATTATTGTCCTTCTTAGGGATAGGAAGATCTCAGACTTTCCTAAGGGCATAATCTCCATCAAAAGTGACATCATGACTTATGTCCACTTCCCTTTGACCAGGCACATAGATTCTATATGCCTTCAAAGTTTCACTGCAGCCCACAAACATTCCTTTCATTCTAGATGCATATAGTTTGTTTATTTTCTCTTTCGGCACATGAAAATATACGGGACAACGAAAAATTCTAAAATGAGAAACATTAGGTTTCTTGTCGGTTAAAACTTCTTCGGATGTCTTGAAGTCCAATGCTTGATGTGGGCATCTATTTTGAATATACACAGCAGTTTTGACAGCTTCTCCCCATAAGAAATTCGATAGACCTTGGTCATGAAGCATGGCATGAGTGGCTTTTATGATAGTTCGATTCTTCCTTCTGGCAACACCATTTTGTTTAGGAGTCTATGCAATAGTGGTCTTCATCTTAATTTTAGCTTCTCTATAATAGTCATTACACTCATTTGACTCATATTCGCTCCCATTATCAGTGCTCAATATTTTAATCGTCTTCCTTGTTTGATTCTCGACTAAGGCTTTGAAAGAACGGAACCATTTGAACACTTCGTCCTTCTTCTTTAAGAAATAGATCCATGTTTTGCGAGAGACATCATCCACAAAATAGCATAGTACAAATATCCACCCAAAGAAGTTACGGGAAACATACCTGATAGATCAAAATGAACCAATTGAAGAATATCAGTGGTTTGAGTTTCACTTGAGGGGAATGGTCCCCTTGTATGTTTTCCATCTTAACAACCTTGACAAACACCTTCATGATCTAAGTTGAATTCGGGCATACCTGTGACCATCTTCCTTACATCACGTAAGGCTTTGAAATGAAAGGGAGCAAATCTCTGGTGCCATAATTCAGATTGAAGAGAAGTATCACAAGTCATTACTCCCAACAGACTTCTTCCAACCTGATAGAGACCTTCAACCCTTAATCCAAGTGTGAATGCATCTCTTGGGTTCCTTTTCCAAACACGAACTTTCCAATCAATGAATGTCACCTTAAAACCTTTATCTTCCATCGCAAAAATGGATACCAGATTATTTTTCAGATCAGGTACATACAACACTTTTTGTAAATGAAGGGTTTGACCTTGATTTAAGTGAAGAGTACCAATCCCAAATCCTTTCACGGGATAAGTGGCATTATCCCCAAGTATAATCTTTATATTCTTCTTCATTTCAATCAAGTTTGAGAGAGCCTCTTTGTACCCAGTGAAGTGCCTTGAGGCACAACTATCAATCAACCAATGATCTAATGTATCTGGAGGAGAGGCAGTGGTGAGGGCAGAAATAAGATAAAATTATTTTTGTTTTTCACCAACATTAACTTCTTCATACCTGGAGCTTCTCGACTTCTTGGGAGGATGATCATTTCCATTTCGAGAAGTGAGAGCATTCCTCTTTCCTTTGTTGTTGAACTTGTTCTTCCTTTGATTGACATCCATGTTGCGAACATCGGCATCAGGATAAAATCGGCAAGGGTTTGAAAAACTAAAAAATCGTAAAAATCGAGAAAACATCGGCAAACATCGGCTAGGCCAAAAAATCGTAATTTCAAGATAAAATTGGGATGTTATCGAGATGTTCGCAACATTGATTTCCATTTCCCTTAAAGTTGTTTTTTTGGTTGTCCATCTCTTGGAGTATCCTTCTTGTGAGGGAAATATCTAGTGAAGTGGCCAATCCTGTTGCAATTGAATCATCTTCCTTTCCTTCCTTCTTTGAATCCCAACTTTTATCTTCTTGGACCAACATTGTTATTCCTCTTAGCATGGGTGGAGAAGGTGGTAGGATTGCTTCCATTGGATGGCTTGTCTCTTTCCATTATCCTTATTTCTTCTTGAGTACATCTAGCCAATAATTCATCAAATCCCAAAATCCTGACATTGTGGAGGATGGTGGTGTTGAACACATCTCATTCTCTTGTAAGGCCTCCAAGTGCAATAAGAGTGAGCTACCTATCACAAATGACTTCTCCAATAGATAGGAGATCATTCTTGATCTTGGTAATCCTCATGAAGTAGGATTGGATGGATTCTCCTCTATCCACCTTGATGTGTTTCAACTTGTTCTTGAGAAAAAGAACTTGATTTGCATTATTTACTTTGAAAATCCCAACCTTCTTGTCATACATCTCCTTAGATGTTTCCAAATCAGAAATATAGGCAACCAAAGACTTGTGAATAGAATCAACAATAATTTTCTTAGCTTTAACCTCACCTTTCTTGTACTTTGTTTGTGCAGTTGTAGATGCATTTGAAGGAGGTTCAACTACTCTTCCTTTGACATAGTGCATGGCATCATTTTCTTCCAATGTCAAATCTAGAGACATCTTCCATGCATGATAGTCGGATTTGTCCTTAAGCTTGTACTCGGATTTGAAGTAAGATGTAATTGTCATTGGGACTAGTTCCAGGTTCTTGTCCAACAACTTCCCTTAGTGATTGATTTTCCTCACCCTTGCTTGGGATTTGTCTTCATCTGAGCTTTTATACCATATTAATTTTAGATTACAATGGTATGTTCTATGCCTTAGCACAATTTACTTCAATGTTCCTTATTGGCCCAATGATAATTTCCTATTATTTCCAGTAGCAATCACATTATCTTAAACACATTGACTGTAAATGCAAATAGAACTTAAAAACATGTGCAGAAGACAATCCAAGACAAGATGACACGACATTTGGCGGATGCCAGGGAAAAATCCCAATGTGGGGGAAACCCTTTGATGAAGCCTTCTTATTGTTATTCAATAGTTCAACTGAGAGAGAGTACAAATATCAAATTAACTTGCCCAAAACAGTCCTGTCAAAATCAGTAGTCAACTACAACCCTAACTAGAAAGTCAACGTTGGTCAAAGAAACACCAAAATGTCCTCCAAGCAACTCGGTCAACAACTGATTAATTTGGCCTTCCAAGAGAGTCAAAGTCAGCGCAAAACAGTTTGGTCAACCTGGTCAAAGGAGAGAGAAAACACTGTTGTAATTTCTATGGTCAAATATGAAGTCAACCTTGGTCAAATTATCCCAATCACCTCGATTCTTGTGCCATTAAATGAAGCCTCCATGGATCAAATTTTTTCCCTCAAAAACGAAGTCAATGTTGATCAACATTGGTCTGTTTTCCTGAAATTCGGCCAGCAAACAATCCCAAAAATTCAGCGTCTTGCCACACGTGCAAAGTAGAGAGAAGTTGCCTTCAAGCTGTACGAACCAATCAAGAGAGGAGAGAGAGATATGTGATAAGATGAATGATGTCCAAATGAGGAGAGAGGTCACTCCTATTTATACACTCCGTTGAGGGTGAGGAGACACATCTATTGGGCTTTTGAGCCTACATTTGACTGAGGCCGACCTTGACAATTTGTGCATGAGAGAGAATAAATTCAAAATTCTATTTCTGCTTGTAAAAATTAGATGATCTTTATATCAAAATTGGACCTCTCAAAAATAGGAATCCAATGCAATAATCATCTCCATCATATGAGTTGTCCTAAGGTGGAATTTGGCCCTAGTTTCCAATTTTAATAAGATCCCATCTCCTCTTCCAACAAATCCAAATGGGAGGAAAGCATATGTGACAAATGCAAAGGCTATGAATTCTATAGCAAGTGTTCTATCATATTCAGATTCACTAAAGACATGAGTATTAAAATATCTAAAGAGATGTAGGAAGCTCATTAGCATCTATGAAGGAGATGAAAAAGTCAAGAAGGCAAAGCTCCAAACCTTTAGAACGCAAATTGAAAGTCTCAAAAAGAATGAAGAAGAAGACATTGTTTCCTACTTTCTCCAGGTAGATGAAGTTGTCAACTCTCTCAAAGGATTAGGTGAAGACGTCAAGGAGAATACAATTGTCCAGAAAGTTCTAAGATCACTTCCAAGCCGCTTTGATGCCAAAGTCAATGCCATAGAAGAATTGAAAGACTTGGACACCATGTCAATGGATGAGATTCATGGAATTCTTATTGCTTATGAAATGAGATTAGGAAACTCAACTCACAAAGAAGTCGCTTTAAAGGCATCAAAAACATCAAGAAAGGGGAAGAATTGTGACTGCAACAATGATGATTCTGATACTGAAACAGAATTGCCGCAATTTGTTAAGACATTGAAGAAAGGATCCAAACTCAAAGGTAAGTACCCTCTCATTTGTTTTAAATGTGGCAAAATAGGACATTAGGTTGTTGCAAAGTGTCCTTTCAAGGATGACAGTGACAATGAAGATGAACCTAAAGGACATTCAAAAAGAAAGGTTCAAATAAGAAGAACTTCTTCTCCAAACAAGACAGTGATGTTTCTAATGAACATGAACCTAAGAAGAGAACATTCAAGAAGAAAAGCTCAAACAAAAGGAATTTCTTCTCCAAGCAATATAGTGATGATTCTAATGAAGATGATGATTATGCAGGAAGCAGAGAAGTATTACTCATGACCTTCACATATGACATAGATAACCCTGAATAAGAAGACGGAAATGTGGATGAATTGTTGATTAGTGCAATTGAAAAGAATGAAAAACTAAGAAAAAAGAATGGAAAGTTATCACAAGAAATCATCTCTCTCAAAACCAAAAAAGAAGCAAAGAGGATGGAAGAAGTATCGAACAAAAAACTAAGGGAAAGAGAAGAGGCCTACGAGAAATTAGAAGTTGAAGTTGTCTCTCTAAATAGAGAATTGGATAAATTCAACAAAAGCTTGAAAAGTTTTCAAACCCTAGATGTCACTCTCAGCACTCAAAGGCCACAAGATGACAAATCAAGACTTGGATATATAGGTGAATCATCTAATTGAAAGGAGAACACTAGTTCTCATCATGAAGAAGAACCAAGAAGTTATGTTGATGCTCTTCGCAATCATGCAAGAAGTGAGAAGCAGTTATATTCAAATGACACACCAAAAGGACCTCTTCGCAATAATCCAAGGAATGGGAAGTTGTCTTATCCAAAAAGGAATGTCACATCAAGCTAAGCTTATACCAACATGTATCAAACTATTTTCCTTGTTCATTGTTTCCTTTGTAAAAAATTTGGTCATTAGGATAAGCGTTGCAAGGCTTATGGAGGTAGTAATGTTTACTCAAGAAAGTATGGGACCAATTACCAAAATAAGACTATTGATTCAAGGAGACAAAACTAGGTCATGACTTACAATTCATTTGTTCCCTTTTCAAAATATAGTCTAAAATGCTCCAAACGCAATAACCCATGTCATGAAGCACAAAATTGTCCACTAGAACCAATATAAAAGGTATGGAGAAGAAAGACTAGAAAACCCACCCTTGAAAAGTGTGGCCTAGATTTATGTGCACAAAATGAGGAAAACAAATGGTTTGTAGGTAGTGGATATTCTAGGCACATGACTAGTGACCAAAAGAAGTTCATCTCACTAAAAAAGAAGGATAGAAATGTGACTTTTGGAAGTGGATCTATTAAAATTGTTGAAAAAGGCATAGTGAGTCTCATCAATGGTAAAGGAAAAGTACAATTGCATTATTTGTTGAAGGACTCATGCACAATCTTCTAAGCGTCAGCGAAATATGTGACCAAGGACGTCATATCATCTTTTGTGCCAAGGATTGTGAAACAAGAAGGTTTTATTTAGGAAAACTTGTGGGAAAAGAAGAACAACAGACAATGTATACATCCTCAATGGGATATGAGAAATATGTTATTTCAGTCAAACAGAGGAAAGTTGGTTATGGCATAAACTTCGATAATTTGGTGAAGATTAGAAAAACTCAAGCAGTGAGAGATATCCCCATAATTTCAAAACCTAAAAAGGTTATTTGTGCACCATGCCATCAAGGAAAGCAAACAAGGGCCAGCTTCAAGATAAACAAATGCTCATCATCAAAGCCTCTAGAAATCATTCATTCATTCATATTTGTGCGGTCCAACCAAAACTCCAACTCTACAAGGAGAAAGGTACTTCATATTATTTATTGATGATTATACTATAATGTTGTGAGTATTTTTCATAAGATTTAAGTCAAAAGCACTAGAATGTTTTAAAACCTTCAAAGCAAATAGTTGAAAATGAAAGTGAGTCAGATATGAAACGTTTAAGGACAAAGAGAGGTGGAGAATTTACCTCAGTGGAATTCAATGAATTATGTGGAAAACATGGAATCAAGAGGGAACTATTTTTTGCCAAGACTCCACAACGAAATGGAGTGGTTGAAAGAAAGAATAGATGCATACAAAAGGCTGCAAGAAAAATGCTATTAGTCATTGATTTACAACCTAAATTTTGGAGAGAAGCAGTGGGAGAAGAAGTCTATACTATGAACAGGGCATAACTCTCGGGAAATAGTGATAAAACTCCATATCAATTATGGAAAGGAAGACCTGCGTCAGTGAAATATATCGTAATATTTGGAAGTGTTTTATGAAGATCAATGATGATTCACTAGGCAAATTCGATTCTCAGGTTGATGAAGGAATCTTTCCTTGATACTCTGCAAGAAGCTAGGCCTACAAATGCTACAACCATCAGTTGTGAAAGATAGTTGAAAGTATTGAGGTAAAGATTGATGAGGCTCTTCCTGAAAAAGCAGTTGAAATCATTAGAGAAGATCATATCCCTGGAGATCTAGAAGAAAATGTTGCAAAAGAAGAAAAGGAGCTAGAAAATCAAAATAAACCATCTCAAACTCCATCAAAGATAAATTTCATTCATAAACATCTCTAGAAGATCAAATTGTTGGTGATGTAGATGGTGGAATACAAAATTGAAGAAAGATGAAAAATACACCAAAAAGGAATGATATTGTCTTACTATCCACAATAGAACTAGAAAATTTCACTCAAGCAAGGATCATCACTAGATAAAAGCAAAGGAAGAAGGGATGGACAAATTGAAAAGAATGAAACATGGGAGCTAGTACATTGTTCAAAGGATAAGAATGTCATAAGAACCAAGTGGGTGTATAAGAATAAAATGAATGAAGATGGACAAATAATCATAAATAAGGCAAGGTTGGTGTGCAAGGGGTACTCTCAAATTGAAGGAATTGACTTTGAAGAAACATTCGCTATGTTGCCCAGTGAGAATCCATAAGGATGTTTTTGGCATTTTCTTACTCTAAAGGCTTCAAAGTTTATCAAATGGACATAAAATCAACATTTCTAAATGGTGACCTAAAGGAACAAGTATACATGGAACAACCAGAAGGGTTTGACTTAGCAGAAGGAAAACATTTTGTTTGCAAATTGAAGAAGACCCTATATGTATTAAAACAAGCTCCAAGGTCCTGGTACGCTAGACTTGATCACTATCTTCAACAAAAAGGTTTCAAGAAAGGAGTTGCAGGAAGCAATATTTACATGAAGATGGGAAAAGGAAATCTATTAATCACACTAGTATACATGGATGATCTGATTTTTCGGAGCAACAATGATGAAATGACTCATAGATTTGCCCCAAACATGTCAAAAGAATTTGAAATGTCGATGATTGGTGAGTTGTCTTGCTTTCTTGGAATTCAAGTAACTCAAGCCAAAGCAGGTATGTTCATATCACAAGCAAAATATCTCAAGGATATGCTCTTAAGCGATTTGCGATGGAAGAATGTGTTATTGTGAGCACACCTATGATTACAAAGTACAAGCTAAGTAAGAATGATGAATCTCCAATGGTGGATGCTACTCTTTACAGATCAATGATTGGAGGTCTTTTATATCTAACGGTTTCACGGCCAGACATCATGCAAGCAATACGAATGGTGGCAAGATTTCAATCAGCCCCTAAGGAATATCATATACTAGTTGTAAAGATAATACTCATATACCTAAAAGGCGCTCTTGATTTTGGACTATGGTACCCTAAGAGCACAAATATTACCTTGACAACATATACTGATGCAGATTGGGCAGGAAGCGTTGATAATCAAAAGCGTACCAATGGGAATGCATTCTTCTTAGGAGATTGTCTTGCATCTTGGTTAAGCAAAAAACAATCATCCATATCTCTCTCCACAATTGAAATCTATTACATAACAGCAACAAATTCTTGTACACAAATCCTATGGATGAAGGAAGCCTTGAAGGATGTCAACATAGAAACAAATCATCCTATCACCATCTACTATGACAACACCGATGCATTCAGTCTCTCAAAGAATCCAGTTATGCATTCATAGACAAAACATATCTCAATCAAGTGTCACTTCCTTCGAGAGCATATTGTGGAGTAGAACATCAAAATGGAATATGTCAACACTACGGAGCAAATTGCAAATATCTTCACAAAAACCCTGCCTCGAGAAGCATTTGAACATCTTCGTCAAAAGATGGGGGTCATCTCTCTTGAATCCTATTAGAGCATCCCTTTGCTATTGAGTTCAAAGGGGGAGAATATTACAAAGGGAGCAACAGAATGATAGGGGGAGCAACATGATGACGAGGGGAGTAGCATATGAGGAGATTTTTGGTATTAATACCAAAGGGGGAGATTGTTGAAAGAATTATTGTTATTGATGTCAAAGGGAAAACTTGTTCAAGAAGTCAATCACATAAGAATGTAGAGGACTTCAAGCCCTTTCCAAGGAGTATTTACTCGCCTTCTAACTCCTACTCGTTAGTGAGATATTCAATTTTCAGGTTGGTAAGCCTATATTCTTCAAGTCGGCCTACATGAACTCAAGTCGACCCCATTGCCAAGAGACATGTCACTTCATGAAAGGTTTAATTCATATAAATATAGGGCGTGGCTCCTCATTCCAGCCATCCAACTCGGTCAAGGATAAAGAGAAGACATTCGAATCTGAGACAAGATAGAAAGAAGTTCACAACTCATGAACTAAGGAGTTAATCAAGGAGGCAAGGCAAGTTCATTTTTCTTTTAGGTTTTGGTTATATTCTTTTAGAGGTTTTTCGTGGCACCTTGGGATTGTTTTGGGAGAAAACCTCAACATTTACTTGGAGCGTATCTCGGCCTTTTTGATAGATCATATCTCAACCTTTTGATAATCACCCTATAGCTCGGTCCTGAGGCAAGCATTTAAGATTGAACAGAGCACAAACAGACCTCAGTCTTCGGCCTTGTTGTTACCTACTTCAGCCCTACAAACTCTGGGACCTATAGAAGAGATACTTCATATCTGTGGGCACCTTGGGACAAACTTCATTACTTGAAAAGAAGCCTTGAACCTGTGACATTCGAACTTGTGGGAAGCTCCTAAGTTCCGGCGTCTAGACATGTGCAGACTTTGAAGTAGTTGTTGACCCTTGGGCAAACTTGTTTGAACAACCTTGTTGGAGCATAATTGTGTAGAATTTGGAGTAGTTGTTGACACTTGTGCAAAGTTTTTGGAACAATCATGTTAGAGCATACTTGTGCAAGCTTTGGAGCAGACTTGTGCAGACTTTGGAGTAGCCATCATAGGAGTAGTTGTTGAAGAGTTTTTGTGCAGACTTGAAGACAGAGTTGGAGCAAACTTGTTGACCCTTGTTGAAGCGGCCTTATTGAAGACTTGTTGAAATGATAGGTCTCTTGTTGAAGCAGACATCCTTGTCTATACTTGGAGCATTATTAAAGACATTCTTGGAGCATTATTGAAGATATTTTGGAGAAATTTTTAACTATTTCTTGTAAATTTATTGGTATGACCAAGTTGGAGCTTGGAGTTGTTGTGAGGATTGGAGTCCTATGGAAGATATACTTCAGATATGTGGGCACCTTGGGACAAAATTCATTGCTTGAAAAGAAGCCTTGAACCTGTGACATTCAGACTTGTGTGAAGCTTCTAAGTTCCGACCTCTAGACATGTGCAGACTTTGAAGTAGTTGTTGACCCTTGGGAAAACTTGTTTGAACAACCTTGTTGGAGCAAACTTGTGCAGAATTTGGAGTAGTTGTTGACCCTTGTGCAGACTTTTTGGAACAATCTTGTTAGAGCAGACTTGTGCAGACTTTGGAGCAGTTGGTGACCCTTGTGCAAAATTGTTGGAGCAGACTTGTGCAAACTTTGGAGTAGCCATCATAGGAGTAGTTGTTGAAGAGTTTTTGCGCAGACTTGCAAACAGAGTTGGAGTAGACTTGTTGAAGCAGCCTTATTGAAGACTTGTTAAACTAATATAGGTCCCTTGTTGAAGCAAACATCCTTGTCTATACTTGGAGCATTATTAAAGACATTCTTGGAGCATTATTGAAGATATTTTGGAGAATTTGTTAAGTAACTATTTCTTGTAAAGTTATTGGTGTAACCAAGTTGGAGCTTGGAGTTGAAAGGATTGGAGTCCTCATTTTGACCAAGTAGGAGCTTGGATTTGTTAAGGTTGAAGCCTTGAAAAAGTCAATAATTTTGTTGTATAGGTTGGAGCCTGAAAGTTTTGTAAAAGAGGATTGGAGTCCTCACTATTTTTCATCAATAAAATTATTTTTGTTCTATCTCTAGTGTTCTGGTTTATTTTGTGATAAAAATCTTAACTAGCATAATATAACAATTGAAAGAAATATTGATTCATCCCCCCTCTAAGGATTTCGGATTTCCAACAAGGCAGGGGTAACAGTGTCATATTTTTGAAAATCTAATCACATTTTTAAATTATAGCGCGAGCGGAAAACAAAGTAAGATTGGCCCAACCATCAGGGGTTACACTCATGGCTAGCTCTAGCCCAAGAGCTTCAAGAACACAAAATTCACATAGCTCTAGACCAGGACAAACTTAATTGGAGGCATCAGGTGAAAGGTATGTTTACGCTCAAAGAAGCCTAATTTTTGCTAGCATGACACTAACACTTACATAGAGAACCATTGTGAAGAAAAATTTGGACACACAATCTTTGGCCCAAAGTTGCTCACTTCCTATAGCTAGTAGGAATGAGAAAACTTCTTATGTGGGTCCATATAAGAAAAAAAGGATTCCATGGTTCTTCCCTATGTTATCTCTACAAGGAGCAAGAAGAAACAATGGAATGGATCTTGTATTCATGTCTCTTCGCAAACTCCATTTGGTCTCGTGTGTTGGCTCTCTTCAACCATCTAGATCACAACCTCAATAGCTTGGTTCAATCTTTAGAGCATTGGAGATTCACTTTGCTCAATAACCCAATGGTTAACAAAGCATGGGTTTTAGTTAGGGGTTTTGTTCTATGGGCGATGTGGAAAGAACGCGACAGAAGAATATTTCAGAATAAGCAAGAATACATTGATATTGCATGGCAAATCAACAACAGGAATATTAGAGAGATAATCCTTTGGAACCATGGTCTCTAGATGATTGGAAATCACCAGGAAGCAGCGATCTTGAATAATATGGACATTTCACAGGTCATGACTTCACCTGCGACCAAGTCATCTCTTCCCCCAAAGATCTTCGCCCTCCTACTTCACTCCACCACCAAGGTTCATTAAATTGAAGTTTGACAGTGCTTCCAAACGCAATCTTGGTCCAACAAGATATGGTGGAATTTTTAGAGATTGGAATAAGAATACATTGATTTGCCACTAATTGTGGCACAACCAACAACAATGTTGTTGAATTTCTAGCTTTAAAAAGGGGTTTACATTTGGTTGTTGAAGCAAGTGATTCTAAGCTACATTTGGACAGGTATTCCCAGTCAGTCATCTTGATTTCTCATTCATATTTGGTGCTCCGGCATCCAAATTGGCCTAGAGTTGTCAGTTTGAACACCTTATGTCTCACATCAGGACGCTAATTTTCTCCATACAATATGTTATTACATTTCATTCAATAAAGATTGGCAACAGAGCGACAGACCTCCTAGCCAATCTGGGAAGCTAGGACAAAGATCTTAACATCCATTCAACTTGGTCAATGGAAAATAGGTTAAGTGGCTTGGAGTCAATGCATGTCATTTTGGATGAAGACAACAGCTCCCCATTGGGGGTAGATGCACAAGGGATAAACGAGCTTGATGGGGGTGCCCACCACTCCACTAACTCTGTGGGATATTAAAAAGGGGGTTGGCATGGCCTACCACCCCCATACATAAAACATGCGACTACAAGTCAAATTTACACATGGATTACCATCTTCTAAAGAGTTCTCTTGTAGTTTCATGGCAGTGGATAGAGATTTATATCCAGAGAATAGAATTTTCCTGACATCGGTAGGACTATTGCATCCCCTTTAGAGATTACCATTCCTAAAATGGGAGGTTGAGTAGGCAAAGAATTGAGCAGTGGGCTAGATATTTATGGAACAAGATAAGCAAGCCAGAATTCATGGCAAGTCTATGGTTTATCATAGTTATATTGCCCTATTTCTGTGGGAGGAAAGGGACAGTGGCAAGCTCAAGGAAGTGAAGACAATTTATGTGCCTGTTGGGTTGAAGGTTGTAATTAGAGATGAGGTGGCTCTTTTAGATGGTGGGCAAAGCTTCTTCAAGGCCAACTTAGACGGCGGCATCCCGACTTGGTCAACATTAATTTCCCTTTGTGGATATTACTAGGTATCAATTATACCCTTGCTACATTTGGTTAGTTTGGTGATTCGTGCTTGCCTTTGGTCTGGTTTGGGCTCTGTGGTAGTTTATTGATTGGGGAAGGTGACTGTTTGATTTAATATAAGCCCAAGGAACCTTTTATTTTGGGACTTGGTTGGTTTCCTTAGTCTGTTCAGCCCCCGACTAAACAGTAGGACTACACTATGCCCTCCTTCATCCCTATTCGACTTGGTAATTTGTCTATCTCGGTGGACATTAATTCTTTAGTATGCAGATATTAATGGGGAAGTAATTTCTATTAATCCTATGATTATACTATCTTCATCCAAGGAATTGTTGTTTGTTTGGTATTCTTGGTGCTAGTGGATTGGTTGTTTTTGGTATTGTTTTGCTTCTCTATTTCCGGAGGTTAAAATGCCACGTTAATGCATGCATGGTCGTCATGGTGTTGGAGGTCGTGGCCAACAAAGTCGGTCCCATGCCGAGCTGTAGGCACAAGAGGCAGCGGCTACCTATCACTATGCAACATCTCCCAGTACGAGGGAGGAGATTCAGCGATTAGAGAGACATGTTTATCAAGACATACAGGTTTTTTCAGACTCAGAATTAATAGATGAGGTTCTTCACTGGCTCTTCAACCCTAGCCACACTAGGGGAAGGAGGAACCAGTACATTCATGTCATTACTCTCCACTGGAAATTAAAAACCCTGTTGGGACGAGTGCTAAAGCAGAAACACAAGGACATGAACAACATCATCTCCTTCCTAAACGACATTCAACGAAACCAATGGAAAATGCAAGCAAGTCTCGATATGCTGGAAGCTCGAGTAGCTCACATGGAAAAACACATTCAATGTGAGTTCAAGCCCTCAATGCCCTCCCGATATGAATGCACAAGACGCAGCTCCAGTGGCATTGTCGAACTAATGATTTCGATACCATGTTGTGGATTTTTATCAACAATTTATGTAATGTCCCTTAACAATAAGTAATAATAATAATAATAATAAAAATAATAATAAATAAATAATAAATAATGTAATATTAAAAATACAAGAAATAAATAATAAATAACAATATTAAGCTCTAAAGGAATATAAATAGAAATAAAAAAAATCAGTAAGGCTATCAAAAAGTAAAAACAAAAGAAATAAAACAAGAAAAGCAATAAAGTTGCATGTAGACACATGGAGTGTGTGCATGTGGTTACCCTTCCAATGTTGCTCTATTTAATAGATGATGAAGAAGATAAGAGGTATTCTAGCATTTCATCATTCCATGATTATGTCATCCATTCTCTTGGGAGAATAGTGTTATCTGACAAAAGATACCCTGACAGTAGTACGTTGATTGAAGGCTCGGGGATGGCCAGTTGTAGCAAGATTTTGTGCAACTGAGCCTACGGTTGGGTGGAGAGTCGTGTCCAAAACCTTGTTACACTTAGAAGACTTCAACTACCATTCAACCCGGAAAACACAAGTAAGTATTCTTACTTATAGTTTTGAACTTTGATGTTAATTAGTTGACAATTGCACGCTGATTATAAATTGCTAGATTAATCTAACTAATTACATGTTTTTATTTGGGGATGTTACAATTTACTTTTTGGTTGCATAGTCTTTTATGTTCAGTTGTTATTTGTGGTATTTTGTATAAACTTAGAACTATCAAATCCCTCCCAACAAGTCTGGTTTCCAGTATGAACAAAGAGTGAGGGCGGTATTTTTTGAACAATGGTTGTCAATAATGTAACTTGACTTTCGGAAAAAAATACAATCAACTTACGAAAAAAACAATAATAAATAATTTTATTTTCTTTACGGTGGGGGAAGGAGGCTCGCTCTGTCCAGCGAATATAGTTCTCAATAAGAATTCACTCCATACAAAATTTGATTTTAGGACAATGTGGCTCGAAGCATGTTTTTAAGTCTAATGAAGTGGCAGCTTTTTAAATTATTTCAAAATATTTGCAATATGCATTTGTTGAAAATTGTAACTCTGCAATTTTTTTTGGTTGGCTTTGGAGTATGCCTTAAAACCGCTTATGCTTAGCTAAGAACTCGTCATTCTCGGATGTAAGAAAACAGGTTAACGACCCAAGATCCAGAGGCATCTGACATGAGTAAAAGCCTACCTCTTTACAGACCACTAGCGGGTCATTCCAGGTGGCGTGGTTTTCCTTGAATAACGGTGATGATTCAACCTGCATTCGCAGATAGCAGCGAGAGATGGCTGTCCTCACTGCTGGTTTGACAACTGAGTTATGAAAAACTCCGGCTGTCCTCACTACTAGTTTGACCACTGAGTTATGATAGTTTTTCCCACTGTTAAAAATAAAAATAAAAAACTCTACAATTTTTCGTATCATATTGTACCTAATTTCTAGTGATAATCCTATGAGATCATATCCTCTACAATCGCATCTTTGATAGACAGGAAAAACAAGTTTTCAAAAGGAGAACGGCAATCTTTCCAGGCTACAGAGCAACATAAGCTACAATCTACTTTTGGATCAGCCATACAGGAGCAAAAGATTTAGTAATAGTAGAGAAGAAACCATGTAACAACTGACTGACCTGCAAAGTCAGAAAAGAGTAACTGTCTAGGGCATAAAGAACTGCATTAAAGATTATCGTCTTCTGGAAAGCCCGTATCACTCTTCTTTAAAAATATTATAAAAAACTTCAGATATATTTCTTGTAATTTGACTACATTTATGCTTCTTATGATCTGGAACAATGCCAGATGAAATTTTATTAACTCACTAGTGGCCTCACTCGATCAATGTATCTAAGTTGAGTTATAAAAGGACCCGTTGAGGATTTTATCACTTCTATATGCAATGTTGTTAGCAGAGACTGCAGTGGAGTGAGTAAACAAAATTGTTTTGCGTCTGTGTAAAATTAGCTCGATATTTTTGCCAATGCTAAAGAACTTTTAGGGTGATTTCTCAATCATTCCACAAAAAGATGATCATGGTAATTGCAGATATGCTTTGATAATTCCCATTATCTCAGATCCTTGAAAACGGCCTAAGCATCCTCTAGCTGCAGCTATCTCATCGAATTTAACGACGGAATCCCCAGCAACAGGTTTATACCGTTGTATGTTATCATCTTCAAAAGTTAAAAGTGGTTTCTTTTCGTCACCGGGATCACCGTTGACTGAAGGAAGATTAAATGGATCTAATGAGGTTTCCATAACTGCTGATTCGCCACCTCTTGCATTCACAAAGTCCTTCAGGTGACAAATCGTAAAAGGTACAGGCTCATAGCTGTGGTCACCATATTCAACAGGAGTTGAATGGTCTCCTGTGATGCACAATGAATAGCGGGCAACTCCACTGCATTCTGCCTGCCAGAGTAGGCGGGCCAACTGACCAACTGCCCTATCTACAGCTTCAAAAGCTTTTACTTTCAGCAGAACTGCCTTGTCGTGCCCAGCATCATCAATAGCCTACATGACACAACCAACAGTAGTATAAAATGATAAGTTGACTGATTAGAAACGCTGTGCATGATGATTTAGAAACATGAATGCATCCAGAGTAGTGAGTACCTTTATGTGCAGGAATCCAAAGTCATACCCTTCTCTACGACCATCCTTGCAAACCTCCTCTCCAGGCACAAAAACAGGAGGTGGAGGTTCCAGTGGAGCAGAAAGTGCCTTGGCTATTGCTTTTGCCTTCGATGTCAAAAGTGTGCGGTAGTCTCCAGTAGCTCCAGGTGCCTGAAGAATGTCAATACCCAGAGATAGTCCAAGTCCTGCAATGATTTTGGTAGGAGCTACCATGCATGGCCAGAGGCCATGCTTCCGTTGAAAAGTAGGCACCTGACATAGCACACTCTTAACATAAGTACTTATGCTGCAGCAAAATGAGTTCTATAAAAATTTCATAGAACAATTACGTAATAAGGAACCTAGACTAACCTCAAGCCGGATACCACAACCACGTAAAAGCACAACATTGGCAATGCTCTTCCCCTGTGAAGCACGTTCTTTATTCAATGGATGTGAGATCAAAATCCGAGACATCCCCTTCGAAAGTTCATTAACAACTGCTGCTGTATGCTTGGCTTCTTCAGTATCATCCAAAGGAGTTGTCTCCAACAATAGTCGGTTATCCTTAAGCGGATCTGTGCCAGAAATGTTCCCACTTAATTTAGGCCCTTTTAAAACCACACCGCACCTATGCTCTGTTGCATATCTGAGAAAACAGAAACAACGGTTTGTTAGAAAAGCCGATTCAACAAATAAGAACAAACGTGTTCTGACAATTAGCTCTAATTCTTCCCATGTACCATGCTAATAGCAAAAAAACTCCTAAGTTCATGAAATGATGAAGTCTGTCCACACCTGACTCTGACCTCATATTCTGGAAATGAAGGCAGCTTAATTCCATCCAATGCAGAGCAGAATACCGGACCCTCCTCCTCAAAATGTCTATCTGCCCTCCTGCTTGTTACAATCCCTGTTTTCTCATCTAAAGTTGCAAAATTACTCTGTAAAATGTTGATTGACAACTCAGTTAATAGCTAGTACAGGGGCATGCAATAAAAGAATCCAAAAGATAAAATGAAAGGCCCAACACTACTGCGTTTCCATTGAACAATTTCAACTTGAAGATGAAAAACCATTAGAATAACCAGAGTGAGCTATTATGCAAACACGAAAAGGACATCCAATGGGGCAAGAAAAGAAAATAGTCAACGACAGATACCTTCAATTTTCCAGGCATCTCTTAAAGGAACAGGAGTAGCCAGTATGGACAAGGAAATTATGAACATAGTTCTGTATTAGTTCCTTCCAACCTTAGTTACATATAAACACATCAATGCAATCCAAGTAACATAGGTCAGGTTGGACCACTGACTCAAAAATTTTAACAGGGAGTTATTTCAAAACCAAATGTTTTATAAATAAAAGTTTGTGGTGCTTAAAAGCCAAGAACTATGATGCAATCCAACGGATCAGCTCGATACATGCATCTTGCTGCCATTTACATGCAGTAGGAAGGTTGGGATCTTCCTGAAGCCTTAGAGTAAGTTGAGATAAAGTATCATTTGCCAACCATTCTTGATAGGCTTCATCAAGCCAACCTAGAATAAATTATGTAAGGCAAAGAGGTTTTCTTCCTCCTCAAATCACCTTGATAAAGTATCATCCATTATGTTTTCTTTACCTTTCTTATAGATGGTCGCATAATCATATCTAAGCTGTGAAAATTTCTGGAATGCAATTACTGGATATTTATCTCCTAACTTACTGCTGTTTATTTGTCCACTGTAAATTAATATTACGGAAAAGTGATAAATTCACAATCGCAATCTTCACAAATTAAATACACTGCAGAAATAAAAACTGGAACTGAGAAAATATGCACACACACATAAAAATTTGACACAGTTATTTTTGGACAATTGTCCCTGGAAAAACCCCGAAGGGAAAACCAATACAGCAGATGAAGGTTTTATTATTATCTTCAGCAAATTCAAGAGTACAATGATTTAATTTGGCAGAGCTTTGCCAAATTGTTTTGGCCATGCTAGCTGCCATGTATTTTGCCTTTGCAAAACTTGGTGCCACAGACTTCTGCTTCCTACTGCACCAAGATACAACCCCTAATCCAACACTAAAGCAGCACCCATAGGTGCTTTTCCTGTCCACTTAACTATTTGCCAGTTTGCATCCATATAACCACATAACCTTATACCATCTGATCTGAACTTAAACAGGAACGCAACAAATTACAGATATAAACATAAATACAGAGATGCAGCAAAAATAACACTTCATTTCATTAATATCAAATACTGAAATATGCATACAAACATAATGCAAATAAGACTAGCTTGAGCGATGGTAGCTTGTCTCTAAGAGGAGATGTGGCAGCTATCTGCCTCTGAACTATGTTACAATGAGGCTCGAAGGCCTATTTATTATTGAGAAACAATGGAAACCCTAAACATCCAAAAACCTAACCCTAAGAGATGAAGCGCAAAAACTATAGCCCCGTTTGGGTAAATTGGTACATCAATTTCCCAGGGTTGTAACTTTGGCATACAATTTTCGTTTGATGCACACAATACCTCGTTAGAAAGAGCTATTTGAGGACTACAATTTTCGAGTAGAAAACATGCATCTATCACCCATGATTGCCTCGGTTTTCCCCAAAAACATCGTTTAGGGCTTCAAAATGGCTCCGGAAGTTCAGGACCCGAAAAACTGCCAGAAATAGTAAACTATGCTACAATTAATGAAACTGAAATACTGAAAAACACAGTGGTGGAGCCACCAACATCCACCTGGATCAGTCCTCCCCCCCTTAAGAAGTAATGGTCCCCATTGCGTTGAGTGCCTCCATGAGATGGGGAAACTTTTGTTGAACTTGGTCCTTCGTGAGCCACTTGCCTTGGTGCAGGAGTTGGCCAACTTTGACAACCCGATATAATTGGATCTTTTGCTGGCGAGTGTTCTTGATTTGTGTGTCCATAATCCAATTCGCTGTGACCTGTATCATGTAGTCTGGGTTTAACTCTATTGGTGTGAGTTGTTTTGCAATGTCTGATGTGTCCAGTAAGTGGGAAGTATGGTTGAAAGTGATCCACACTGAACATTGGGTGCAAGCCAAGGAATGGGGGAATGTTGAGTTCAAAACCATTGTCTCCCACGGCCTTGGTAATGGTGTAAGGACCAATATCGGAGTGGTTTGAGCTTTTGATGGGCTCCAATAAAGTGTTCTTTCTACAAATGCAACCAAACTTTGTCGCCCACCTAAGACTTGTGTGGCACCTGATGTTGATCTTGTCGCTACTTGTACTTGGCATTTGACTTCTCCAAGATGTCGTGAACCTATTGACCGATGTGTTGGATGCATTCAATAAATCTGGTCGCTTTATCAGCCTCGAGCAATACATCTGTGGATTATGTCTATGTAGTCACATGAGGCATGGCCACATCAATCGGACACAATGGTTGAAATCCTAGACCCAATTGAAAGGGACTGCGACCAGTCGAGCTATGGAGAGCTCTGTTATAATTGTGCTGCACATAAAGAAGACTCATCTCAGGTTTGTGAATGCTTGGAGTTGTACATGCCAAGTATGTGCACTATCATCCTATTGACAACCTTCGTTTGGCCATCAGTCTGGGGATGGAAGGTAGTCGACTTGGTGAGCTTTGTGTCCAATAGTGTCCATAGGTTTGACCAGAATGTGCTCAGGAGCCTGTTATCCCGATCTGATATAATAGTTTGTGGGATCCCAAAATGTACCCACACTCATTCAAAGAAGAGTTTGGCAGTGTCCTCTACTGTGATACTCTTTTTACAGGACGCCAATATAGCAATCTTAGAAAATTTGTCCACGACCACAGATGCACAATCATTACCATACTTGGAAGAAGGGAAGCCAAACATATAGTCCATGGAGATGGATTCCCACGGCTAACTGAGAGTAGACAAAGGAGTGTATAGGCCTTGCTACTTGATGGTTGCCTTGGCGATGGCACAAGCAATGCAAGATCTGATAAATATTTCCTAACATCCAGTCAAAGTTTTGGCCAATAAAAGTACTTTTGTAGTACAACCATAGTTTTCTCCATGCCAAAGTGTCCTGCGACCCGATTGTAGTGCGCTTCCCAAACCAGCTTGGCACACTCGCTTGAAGGAACACAAAGCTAGCCTAGTTAACATGATAATGCGTCCTGGAGGTGGAAATCAAGAACTTGATTTCCATCTACTAGCATCTGGTATGTGGAGGCGAACTCTAGATCATTTTTGTATAGTTGCAGGACATCCAGAGGTCTCGTGGCCACAAGAGTTGAGAACAATAGTCAGTGTTGCAATTGGGGGTCCGCTGAGGCAGTCGACAACATAATCGGTGCTGCCCTTTTTGTATTTAATGTTCAAGTGGAATTGTTGCAAATATGTAGACCACTTCTGATGGCGATCGTTCTGCAACTTCCCTTGTGTCCGTATAAACTGAAGAAGTCGGTGATCGATGTGGATGACCGTCTCCTTCCCCAAAATGTAATGCTTCCATTGTCGGCAAGCCTGCACGATAGAATACATCTCTTTATCATAGGTGGGGTACTTCGAATTGTATCAAAAAGTGTCTCACTATGATAGACCACAGGATATCCGTGTTAGGCGAGGACTACACCAATTACATAATCAGAGGCATCTGTCTCGATTCCAAATGGTTGTTGCAGGTCTGGCAGTGTGAGTACAGGTGCACAGCAAAGGCGGTGCTTCAACTCAACGAACGCTTTTTGTTGGGACTCGGACCAGGAAAACTTTGCTTTCACCCCACCCTTAGAAATCTAACTCAAAAATCAAGTGATATGGGAGAATCCCAATACGAACCTTCGATAAAAATTTGCAAGTGCCAAAAAGCTGTGAAGCTTTGTTAGAGTGGTCGAGGTTGGCCAATCCCGAATGACTTGGATCTTAGTCAAATCCACATGCACGCCACGCTCATCTATGATGTAACCCATATATTGGACCTGGCCCATGCCAAAGGTGCATTTCTCCAAGTTGGCACACAGTTAGTGCTACCGAAGGGTATTGTCGAAGGGTTTGAAGGACCTGTCGAATGTGTTGCAAGTGTTCTCTTCCCAACTCTTGTTGAAAATGAGGATGTCATCCAGATAAACAACCACAAATGAGTTGGTGAATGGCCACAAAATGTCATCCATTAGCCTCATAAAAGTAGCAAGGGCATTTGTCAACCCAAAGGGCATAACCAACCATTCAAAAACGCCTTCCTTGGATTTGAAGGCGGTCTTCCATAAATCTGTGGGCTCTATCGGAACCTGGTGATACCCTGACTTCAGATCGATCTTGCTGAAATACTTGGCTCCCTTGAGTTGGTCCAAAAGGTCATCAATCTGTGGGATTGGATACCTGTTCCTGACAGTGATTTTGTTTAGTGCCCGATAATCAATGCAGAGCCTCCAGGTCCCATCCTTCTTCGGTACAAGTATAATTGGGCTCCCACAAGGCGAGGAACTTGGTCAGATGTGCCCTTTTTGTAGCAACTCCTGGATTTGGCGCTTGATCTCTTCATTTTCCAAAATGGAGCCGTAATATATTAGCCCATTGGGTAGAGGTGCCCCAGGAGTCATATCGATTGAATGCTTGATCTGACAATGCAAGGGTACGCTTGTGGGAGAGGAAAAGATGTCCATGTATTCTTCCACAACCGTATCCACTTGCTTCTGTTGCGTGGAGGGACCCTTCCCAGGGCCCATGGATGTGGCTACGATCTTCCCTTTACTTTGAGAGCGAATCAGAAAGAAAACAAATTTCCCAGTCTAGGAGATGATCTTACTGCATTGTTTCCCAGAGATCAAAGAGATGGCGATAGGCAGGGCTACCTCAAGTATCCTATATAATTTATTACCCAAAGAGAATAACAACGCGAGGTTTAGACTCATATACAGCATGTCGCTTCCACAAGTATGGTTGTCTTAATAATACATCACAAACTTCAAGAGGGGCAACATCACATAGTACCTCATCTGTGAAGGGCTTGATGTTGTAGGGAAGGCTACACTGCTAGCTGACGCAGAGATCTCGTCCTTGGTGGAGCCACCCAATGTTGTACGACTGCGGATGTGTTGTAGTCGATAAGCCCAGCTGCTTCATGACCTCTGCTGAAATGAGGTTCTATTGCTTCCGTTATCGATAATGAACTACAGTGGAGAGCCCTTCACCCACATCTATGAGTGGAAGAGGCGCTCCCCCTCCTCTAGGTCTTCAGGCTCAATCTTCTCAATCTTGGTGGTAGCCACGATGGCACTGGCCTCTGCGTCAATGATCTGCTTCCCTTTGTCATTTCCCTGGTCGAGTTCTAACTCAGAGTCGGAACATGTGTCTGATTCAGAAGCCTTTAGCTCGGCCACCAGTCACTGCTTGGCCCGACACTAACTTGTGTTGTGAGTGGAACTCTTAAGGAACTCACACAACTTTCCCATCTCCTTTGTCTTCGTGGTGTTGTTCTTTGCTTGCGACTTTGGCGGGTTGTCTTGGGTCGCCCTACCTTGGCTTTGTCCTTTGCTCTGTAGTTTGGGGGCACCTTTCGCTTGTTTCATATTCGTAGATCCAAAGTATTGCTTCTTCTATTTAAACATATGCTCAATCTTGACAGTGTATCGGTACGCCGCGACAAGCGAGGAGATATCCAGGAACTCCATCTTGTCCCAGATGTACTTGTGTAGGTAGTCGCGATACTTGAGTACCAAATGTTGCTTAGAATCTTTGATACCCAACTTCGTGCAAAGGGTATGAAAAACATTGATAAACTCCTACATGTTTTGGTCCCTTCCCTGCCGCAGCGTGGTCCACTTTATGTATTTATCCTCATAGCTCCCGACAGGGTAGTACCGCTCCTTGATGGTGTCCCGGAACGAGTTCCAAGTGGGTGTGGCTGAAAATAGTGATGGTGTACTTTCGTCCTTCTCACAATAGGTTTCCCACCAGTCCTTGACATGGGAGTCAGCTTTGAGAAGTGCAAAAGTAATCTTTTCCCGGTTGGAAAAATCATGAACAAAAAAATATCCTTCTAGCAAATTTAACCATTTATCTATGGCGTTCGCATCTATCTAACCTTCAAATATGAGGATGTCAAAGTTTACTAATACCTTAAAGGGTGTGACGCTTCCAGAGTTGCTGCTGGAAGAAGATGCGTCGCCTTTGGGTAGTCGCTGAAGGATCTGGGCAAAGATGCCCATCATCGCGTTCTTTTGTCACTCGAGGGCTTTTTCGAGCAAGATTTTGAAAGGATCTCCTACCCCCTCGTCTTTCTTCTCTTACGCCATGGGAGGCTGTTGGGATTTGCGACGCTGGTCTTGCAAAGGTTCAACCAGTTCGAGCCCTAACTCCTTATATCCCAACCTCATTGGGGACATGCAAAGAAAAACAGAGAAAGAGCAGACCCCTCTGGTACCACTGATCTGAACTTAAATAAGAACGCAACAAATTACAAATATAACCATAAATACAGAGATGCAGGAGAAATAACACTTCATTTAATTAATATCAAACACTGAAATATGCTTACAAATAGAATGGAAATAAGACTAGCTCAGGCGATAGTAGCTTATCTCTAAGAAGAGATGTGGCGGCTACCTGCCTCTAAACTGTGTTACAATGAAGCTCGAAGTCCTATTTATTATTGAGAAACAATGGAAACCCTAAATATCCAAAAACCTAACCCTAGGAGATGAAGCGCCAAAACTATGGGCCCCGTTTGGGTAAATTGGTACATCAACTTTCCGGGGTCGTAACTTTGGCATATGATCTTCATTTGACGCGCACAATACCTCGCTAGAAAGATCTATCCGACTACAACTTTCAAATGGCAAACAAGTCTATGACCCATGTTTGCTTCGATTTTCCCAAAAAACTTTGTTTCTCAAAACAACTCTGGAAATTCAGGACTCGAAAAACTGCCAAAAATAGTAAATTGTGCTACAATTAAAGAAACTAAAATACTGAAAGAGACAGTGGTGGGGCCCCAAACATCCACTTGGATCACCATCACCTTAAGTACACCTCAACCATACTTGATTGTGTCGCGCAAGTACCTCAACATATGTCTCATTGTTGTCCAATTGACCCTCTTAGGTCCCAATATATGTCTCGTCATTGTCCAATGCACCCTCTTAGGTCCTGTTGTTGCACAAAGTGTCTAGGCACCGCAACAACGCTCAGAGTAAGGGTTGTCACTCTCGATCCTTACTCACTTCGTTTAGACTCTCTCCTAGGTAAGTCAAGGGGGTAGTCCCTAAAGTAAATGGATGAGGATAGCCTATGAAAACAGGCTCTAGGAGATTTTAACGATGGACAACTTGATGAAAATAAACGAATCTCAATTAACTTAGACGAAAAGATTAAACACTAATGTAGCTAAGACACAACCACAAGATAGAAATGATTACAGACCAATGCCTTTTATATTCAATCAACCGTGGATTAAGTAAAACAAGTTATCCAGAACAATTTTCCAATATGTGACGAATAATGACAATCAATATAAATGCCCAAAACTATATCATGCAAGAGATTCCAGATTTAAAATGATTATCGATAATGACCAAGATCTAGAATTAATTAATTTTCTCCAATAGTCAATATAACTTCAAACATTTATCGTACTTTGACCATAGGAAAATCATAAAAATGCATTTAATAACCAAATAACACTAAGGAACTTTAGGTTTAAATTTTTTTATTATTCCTTAGGAACTTAATTTGCTGTGAAAAATAAGGAGAACAAATCAAAGGGTTAAAAAATCAAAATTTTTAATGGGCCATAGGCCACATTAAAAATTTTAATGTTAAAGCGAAAACCCCTTAATTTATTTCATTTTTAATTCTCAAGTCACCAAAAAATTTAAGATTTTTTAGAAATTTTTTAATGTTTAATGTTTTTAAGATTTATATTTTTTAGAATTTAATGTATGAATTCTTTTAAAGTTTTAGATTTAGGTTTTCAAAGAAATGTTAAGAAGTTTTTTAATTTTTAGAAATTTTATATTTTTATGAATTTTTTTTAAATTTAGAAATTATAAAAAAAAGGGAAAAATAAAATGTCAAAAGGTTAGTTTTTAAAAGTTTTTTTTTTTATTTTTATTTTTTAAATATATTAGATTTTTTTAAGTTTTAGAATTTTAAAATAAAAACCATAAAATAAAAATGAAACTTAATAAATCTTAACTTAAGTTTTATTTGCATGAAAAATTAAAATTAAACCAAAACCCTATAACAATCGAATAAAAGAACTAACCTAAACTAAAGCATTGTATACATGAAATGAAGAAACAAATCGAATGCCTTTTTTTTGTTGTGGTTTGCAGGTGCAAGTCGACGGCAGCGGAGGAAGGAGCAGGTCGAAGCTTGGAATGGCAACTGCGGGTTGACGGGGAGAGCAAAGGAGGATACACAGGAATGAGCAGCGATGGATGTGCGGATTTGGAGAGAGTCACGTGGTTAGCTAAAGGAAACGCAGCTAGCAAAAGCCACAGGGATGAAACTACGTGGAGGACGAGGGATCCGCAAGTCGAGGAATGGAGATGACAACAAATTTTGGATGCGGGTGAGCAACGGATTGAAGAGCAGCTACGGGCTTGAAGGAGCTGGACGAGAAGGCATCTGAGGGAGTTGGAGGAAGGGTATGAACAATGGGAGAACAGTAATGAGGGACGCAAGCAGATGGACCAGCGTGGGCAACGTTTGCTGAGGGGACAGCATGAAATCTTCTGCGAACAAATGAGAGCAATTGACAGGGTAACGGCAATGTATGTCGCTTGTGGGGCTCACGCAGAATGGACAGAGGAAAAACTCAGGCTGACAAAATTTTCCAAATGTAAACAAATTTAAAAAAAAACAAACTCGGACAACAAAAATTTTCTTTCGAAACTTTTCCAAAAAACCCCATGTAGCAAAGGAACTGCATCCAAAAAACGAATTTCACACCAATTTGTTTTAATGCTTAGATTTATCAGTGAAACCCCTGAAAATTTATCCAGAAAAATTTTTTTATGGAATCCACTTGCTTCAGATTTGTTAATAAAACCCTGACGAAATTTCCAAATCTGAAAATAAATAAATTTAAACCCTTGGATTGCAAAATCTAGATGTCCCTACAAAAAATGATGCTGATGAACCCCGGAGATCTAGATCTTACCCTCCAAGGCCTAGATCTGGACTCTACACAGTTCTCTCCTTCAGATTTGCAGCTGCAAGACAACAAAATACACCCAAATGATATATACAAAAACCCAGAAAAACCCAAGTCAGAAAACCGAAAATAATCACAGATCTATGTACACGAATGGCAGATCTATCAGATCTAGGGAGTGTGAGCCCAACTCCACTCCCAGATTTGACAATCTGAGGCTCTCAACAGCCAGATCTATCAATTTAGCACAAAAACAAAACAAAAAAACAAATTTAAATTTTTGAATTTTAAAGGAGGTACTGAGGTCAAAACCCTTCATGCATCACCCACAAAAAATATCTTATGAAAAGCCCGGGATCAAGTTTAAGCTGGGCTCTTCAAAACACACAGATCAGGAGTTGGTTGGTTCAACCGAGAACTTCCCCGAACGCCCAATGATCTAAAAATCAAGACTTTTCTGCAAAACTCAATTCAGCGATCAACATAGAGTGAGAAAACGATAATAAAATTCAGATTTAATAGAGATACCTGCTATTTTATTCAAAACTTAAATTATCATTCAAACCCCAACGACTGAGCAAGATACCTATACTCGAATCATTCTTCAAAAAGCTATCATCAATGGCTAAAAAGAAATCTATGCATGAAAATGACACATCTTACAGTATTTCCACGAAGAGTAACACCAACAGAAATTAACCCCAAAGTCTTTCTTTATTGCTCTGAAAAATATTACAAGAGAGCTTTTCGCTTAGTACACAATCCAGAGATCAGATGAACTGACTAACAAATGACCTTCTATTTAAAGATAAATCCTCCAACGGCTAGTTCGAATGATCATCGTCAAAGCAATCTCGACCGATGATGAGGATTAAAATTTCTTTTAATCTCATCCGTCAAAATTTTAAATTATTGAGGAAATTCGCAATTTTCAATTAAATGCATTTTAATTAATTCAAAAATTAAATTTTTGAATTAATTTCCTCAAGATTTTGACTGACTTAACCACAGGGACTAAAGGCTTAAAATTTAGCAAAATAATTAATTTACTTTAGTCCCTAGACCTCTTAAACTTTAATTTTTAAAGGACCAACGAATTTTGCCTTTGGAGAAATTTAAATTTACCTAAGACCTAGAATTAATCAAATTTCTAGCTTAGGATTTTAATTAATTTTGGCTAGAAAATTTAATTAATTAACCTATGAGTGGATAAATTATTTTTCCAACCCTCAAGACACTTTACATCATGATTTCACATTTTTTGCATCTAAAGGGAGAAAACCCATTTGCAAAAGACCCTCACAGACTACCCAATTCTGTGACACAAATATAATCTAGCAAATCAAGCAATTTGTAATAAAATAACCTAACCAAATAGTTAGGATTATTCTCAAATCTCTTTTACATAGACTCGATCTAGAACACTAGGACTCCCCTAAGATCCCAGTGATAAAATCCATTCCGGCTTTGGGGTAAGGCTGAAGGAAAACTCTGCCAACCATCCGAAAATGGATCAATGAAACAAAAAATCTCCTGGAATGTAGATCGTCACCAAAAAAGTAGGTTTACCTAAGTAATTACAGACATGACACGGATCTGCTGAGATTATTTACATTATACACATGCAGACTGGGTTTATATTAGAAGATGATGATCAAACTGATGATGATAGCTGGACGGCATGAACACATCGATCAGGTGCTATCCCTTTTGCGAAAAAAAGGGGGGTGTACTGCGATGGGTCGTTGACACGTAGTGGTCAACAGGTCCCACCGTAAACTGACTGAGAGTGTTGACCGCAAAACAAATGTTTGGCCTGGTGTTGACCAGATACATGAGTGACCCAATGAGTTGTCTATAGAAGGTTGGGTCAACGTCTTCGTCCTCCGATGCATCTATCTTCCTCCAATTAGCAATCAAAGGCATGGGCATAAGTCTACAATCTTGCATTTTGAACCTTTTCAGGATCTCTGTAGTAATTGACCAAGGAAGATCTCCCCATCCCTCTGCCATTCCTCCAGACCTAGGAAGTAATGCATCATTCCCAAATCCTTCATGTCAAATTCTGCTGCAAGGTTCCTCTTGTAGTTCTCTATGAGCCCTGATGACCCTATCAAAAAGAGGTCATCCACATACAATAATACTAGGATGAGTGACTCACCCTCTACCATAAGATAGTAAAGGTTGGGATCCACATCACTCTTCACGAATCCCATCTGCTGCAAAGTAGTTTTCAATCCAACCATACCATGCCCTGGGAACCTATTTGGGACCGTATAGCGCTCTTCAGTCTGCACATGTGTGTACCCCTCTCATGTGTGTACCCCTCTCATGTTGTTCAAGAATGTTGTCTTGACATCGATCTAGTGAATCTACCATCCCATCTCTACTGCTAGAGATATCACTGACCGAATGTAAGTATATCTGCCCACTAGGGCGAAGCTCTCCTCATAGTCTATACCCTCTTTCTGCACATACCCCTTGGCCATGAACCTAGCCTTGTACTTCTCAACACTGCTATCTACAGTATACTTGATCTTATAAATCCATCTAGAGCCTTGATCCCCAGAAAGATCTTTAATTGAAATTGTGATTTGCTTATGTTTCAAAAACAAGTTAATGCATGAGTTATTAGAACACCACTTAATCACATAAACTGTAAAGCATGGAGAACTGAATAAGAAATTTGCAGCAAATTAGAACAGAAAACATGCAAGGAATAGCGACACAAGAGATTGTTAACAAAGTTCGGCTATCTTCAAGCCTCCATCTCCGAGCCCTGGTCTTCAACGAGGAGGCCTTTATATTAGAAACTTCAAAACCATAAATACATAAAAGAATATTGCTTCAAATACAATCCTACACCATCTAGATGCACTCTGCTCTGTCTCAGGATCCTGTAGCAACTCTTGATTCTGAGAAAGGCTTCTCGGATCTCCCAGAAAGTGTCTTCAAAGTTCTCAACTCCGTTGCCTGCACCTGCTCAAAAACTCCTCTGTTGCATGAAATCTCAACTCACCTCTTCAAAAAGCCAAGCTTACCTCTCCTCCCCTCACACATCGGTGTAATGGTAATTTATAAATTTTTGAAACTCTATACATGGCAATTGGTTGCAATTTTGTTACAAAAATAACATATAATTCAAAACTGCACCATATAAAACTTTATATTTGGTTCTCGGTGCAATGAAAACTATGCACATAGGTGTCGAAACTATACAAATATGGCATATATTAATAGGAACCATAATACATTAACCTTCGGCGCGTTTTGTATGGTTTCCAAACTTAGCATATAGTTACAACTTCTCGGACAGTGATGACACATTATTTGTTGGTCGCATGTGAATGGTGGTGTCATAACCTTTTGCGGTCACAGTGGAGCGGTGGTTCCCGTGGCACATTTTGTAACCGTTGCATAATAAATCCCGCAGTTTTGGAGCATAACATGTCGTTTGGACCCATGTTATACCATAAACTTCGCACCATTTTGTTATACCATAAACTATGTTTAATACATAGTTTTAATATCCTTTGCAGTGTTAAAATGTAGCCTATTATATGGTTCTCAACCATATGTAATGTGCCCATCATATATTATATATGTTCAACATAGGTTTTGACTTTTAAAATTTCATTCCCATTCATTTGCACCACTACATGTTTAATATATAATTTAGTATATGTTATGTGGCTTAGTATATGTATAACTTTAATACCATAACATGTTATATTACATATACGTACATGTTTTAATGCTATTCTTGTCTTACTTTGTCATATACATTGGATTGGAATTTTTGCTATTTTTAGGGCTAATTGTTGCATGCTTAAATTGTGGAATTTTGTCTTTATATAGCATCTCTCAATGTGTGGGCCATGTAGTTTGAATGAAATTTCCTAGGGATAATTCTATCAATGAATTCATCATGATAAGCCATCACGTTTTGCAAGAGAAGTATAAAAGATATAAGGTTGCTTCCCCTTGCCCTAGAAGGCTAGTGAGGTAGTCTTAAGGCCTCCTTGACTAAGAAACAAGGTCCTCATTCATATTTATCATAGACTCCATTCTCCCAAGACTAAGGCACTAATCTACCAAGAGGTGGTCACCTAAAATCAAATCTTTTTCACCTTTTCCTAGGTCTAGCCAAGTTTGGTCAACAAGGGCATCATTTTCCTGACAAAATAGCCCTCCAAAAAGTTCGTTCTCCTAGCCTCTCCTACGCTAGTGTATCCTCAAGGCCTCCTCCAATTTTAAAGCCATTCCGACGACAGAGTTGTGAGGAAAGCCAAGCCCTAGGTTTGAGATCAAACTTTGCCCTAGTATCCCTAAGGATAGTGCCTCATAGGATCAAGTGAACACCTTTAAGTGAATTTTATTTCTTCGATTCTTTCCTCCTCCTTGTCTGGGTTAAGAACATCATTGGTTGCTAAATCCTTGCCTCTTGACCTAGGTTGGGCCCACTTGGTTCCCTGTGGTCCCACTCCTTTGAAAAGACAATTCTTCAAGAACCACCTGGGATACCAATTTCAATACGAATGTTAGGGATTAGAAAACTCTTTCACAAGCCATATCCCATAAACCTAGCCCTTAAATCCCCACACCCTTCTCCTAGAAGATTTTGTACCTTGCATAGGAAGCAAGCAAGCTTCATTTTTGAACCTCTTCCGGAAAGGGATTATTTGGATCACTTTATATCCACTTGTTGATTTATCCTTCATTTGTGACGCTAGATATACTAGGTCTCCTCTCATTGGTGAAAGTCTGTAAAAAGTAGGGAGCCTTACTTGAGATGACAGTGGGCTAAGTCTCCATTTGTTGCCCTTGGTCTAGCATTTGCCCCTTTAGGTCCCATGCTAGTTTGAGCGGTAACAAATTTCATTTTGAGTTTGTTTCTATTGTCATCTAATGTGCTTCATTGGCTTATGATCTAAGTGACAGCTTGCTATTGGGTCTAATCATTGATTAACAATGCTAATCATAAGATATGATCTTATTGACATAATTGATAAGCTATAGTGCCAATTTTCATTTTATTTTAATTGCTAGATTATTTCATTAAGTATTATGATTTGTTCTTGTGATCATAAGTGGAATTAACTTCTTGCTTATAGTGCATCACTGAATTTTGTCTCTTGTGTTTTACTAGAATTATTTATCTTGCTTCATTTGAGATAGCTATTTAATTGTTCTTTAAGTGCTTCATTTAATTGCTCTTACATTGAATATCACTATAATTAATTGGATCTTAAATCATTTGTACTAAAGTACTTAATCCACTTAATAATCTCATCAAAGCATTCACTCATATCTTGCATCCTCATTCTAGGACTAGGAGTGCATTTAAAATTCACCTCCAAGCATAAGCTTGGTTGTAAGAAGATAGAACCACCTTCTTCAAACAATTTCAGACTTTAGATCCTCATTTGCAAATAACATAGATGACCTTCCAGTTTTCTTGCGAGCAATCCCTTGTAGGAATGGAGGCACCTAGGTTGTTAGAACTCCACGAGGGGTATCAGTAATAGAACATTGGTCAAGTGGCAAGCCTGAAAAATGTACTAAGGACCATAAAGATGACTAAAGAAGATACAATGGCCTCCTTCTTTGTGAAGAGAGCAAAAATCTGAGATGATCTTTTGGGTATTGATGAAATTGTTTCGGACAAAGAATTTGTGATCACTACTATACTAGGTTTCCCACCTACTTGGGGCGCATTTGTTGCAGGACTCAACAGTTGGAAGGAAGCTCCCACTTTTGAAAAACTATGGACCACTTGCAGTCAAGAAGAATTAAGGATCTCATCAGTTGCCAACCCTGAAGGAGTGTTAAATGCCTATGTTGCTCAACACAAAGGAAACTTCAAGAAAGGACCAAAGAGGAAGATTGACATGTCCAAAGTAAAATGTTATCAATGTCATAAGGGTCTCTACGAGAGTGACTATCCCGACAATCCAAGAAACAAGAAGAGAGAAAGGGATCAAGTCAATGTTGTTGAAGAAGAAGACCTAAAGAAAGCCAAACCAGAAGAATCTGATATAAGGGACTTACACTATTAAGTCCTTTGCTTCTAGATTTAGATATTATATTTTGTATTTTTTGATATTTAGAATTTATAGGTTTTAACATATTTTTGGAAAAGACATTTTTCTTTTTGTTTTATAAGTTTATAGGTATCCCTCAAGCTTTGGAGGGAGCCCTCGACATCTCCCAAATATAAGTATCTCATTTCCTTTCAATTTCTGGTTTCATGTACTTATTTAAGTTTTGATTGTGTTAAATACTAATCACCATTCTTCCTCTATTGTCTTTATTAGGAAAAACATCTACTATATCCTCAAGGAGTATGGAAGAGGACCCCCCAAGACAAGGTTTGTCAAGGCACAAAGGCATGCCTCAAACTACAAAACATCAATTGCTTTATAATAAATGATTATTCTTTTGATAATCTATTACTAACATCATAATGTCTAGCTATATTGAATCATAATGATTCTTGTTTTAGTTGATTCATCATTTGATAAATCTAAACCCCCCCTCATATTCTTAATTGACTTTATAGAACCCTAGACATGTTCTCTAGAAAACCCTAACCTAAGGCTATGATAATGTTAATGCTTGAAACCTTAACACTGCTTAGGGTTATTGGGAAATACTATTTGAAGTTTTCGTTGATGATGTCAGTCTGGGGTTTTGGTATGATCATAAAAAGCCTAACTTGTTAGGGTTGAAATGTTGAAACCCTAGATCGTTAGGGTTTGGTTGGGCCTATAAGCAAAACCTTTGTTATAAGATCCTAGGAATGAAGCCCTAGGTTTATATATATTACATATTATTATATAATATTCCATGTGATTGAAACCCTAGCTTGGTCTAGGTCACTATATGTCTAATATGTTACCTAATTTATATGCTTAAGATTGATGATGAATTTCTAGATATGGGTGTTGACCTAATTATTGTTGGTCATGAGTCTTAGGGATTAATATGAGCCCTTGTCTGAGTTTGGTATTCTAGGATGATGTTATTTGGTAAATCTAGGGTTTTACAGCTAAACCCTAGTAATAAATTATCTAGTATGTATAATATGACAATCTGAAATCTATGAATCTAAATGATGATTGTTGAAATAAGAAAATCTAGGGTTTGTAGCTAACCCTCGTGAATGCTAGTCATATTATTGATTGAGTTGTGATTGGCTTATATATGAAGTCTAAAGGTTGTATGAAACCTTAGTAGGAAGATATGAATTCTAGGAGTTGCTTTACAAGCCTTGATGAAATTATCTAGGGTTTATGACAAAGTCCCTAGCAAAATAAAAAAGTTAAAAGGTATGTATCCCTTGTTTAGATATCTGGTATATATTAAGTTGAAATGCTTCTATGATTAACTTCATGCTTCTATAGTTCTGGTTGTACTTGCTATTTAAGTTGTACAGGTACAAAATCTTCAATATGGAGAAGATGATCAAAAGAAAAAGTTGACTCTGATAAGATGGATGGAAGCCATGAAAGATTCTTCGATGTCGAAAAGAATTAGTTGATTTCCCTAGGTTAAGAGGGAGCCTGGATAGAGAAAATCTCGCTGGTTTAGAGGGAGAGTATAGTTTTGATTGGAGAAAGAAGTTTGAAGACTATGTTGCTACATGAAAAGAAAAGTATCAAAAATTCAATTGATAGGCCTATCACGTTTGAGAAGCAACATCGGGAAAACCTTGAAGGTTTGTGTTTATTTATGAATACGTAAAAGTATATTTATTGATTGGAGTTGTGTTTGTACAGGTAAATCTCTCGAAGGTTTTGATAGCATGTTGGTTACCGATCAGTTTGATCAAGAGAGATTTGTTGTCCTTGATCTGCTGGATCAAGGAGAGGCTTTGTGAGTGAAGCATTGCTTGGGAGGACATCTGGTCAACACTTTGTGTTGATGTCTAGGTCCCGAAGTTGGAAAGGTGGTGTTGGTTATAGAGCTCTATTTTCGGATACACCCCTGGATCCCTAGGTTGATGGTTAGCAAGTAAACCTGATGGTACATATAGAGGTTGAAAGCTTGAGTCCATCTTAGTCTCACATGGATAGATTGCCCTGGTCAAGAATCTAGTCCATGGCATTGCGGTGCCTAAACTGTTGAGAGACCAATGGATAGATTGCCCTGGTCAAGAATCTAGTCCATGGCATTGCGGTGCCTAAATTGTTGAGAGACCAATGGATAGATTGTCCTAGTCAGGAATCTAGTCCATGGCATTGCGGTGCCTAAAGTTCTTCATGGGTCATATAGTTGAGATCATACTTGTATATGATGAATACCTCCCCAGTTCAAAGGGAGTGTTGGAAAATGTAACTAGGTTCGGCGTTCATTAAATGTATTTGAGTCATCATGTAATGTGGTTGTGAAAAGAATAAAGACAAGATTTATTATTATAATTTATGATTATTATGACTTATTAAAGCATGGGTTTCATGTTTGGGTCATCATGTTTTAGGTCAAAGTCCACATTGAGGACTTCTAGGATTTATTCTAAGTCAATTGGCTCATTGTACTTTTAAAGATACCCTTCTTGGGCTTTTGAATCATGTAGAAAGGTTAAGTATTGAGTCAAATGTGAATTATGTTACCTCCACACCAAATCTGCCTTAAGATGATCAAGTCGGCCTCAAAGAGAGCTATTTGACCTCACCAAAAGACTATAAATGAAGCAGTTCAAGTTTCAATTGAAACACACTCACAACAAGCAAGTTCAATATCTCTTGACCCTGGGAAAAAGTGCGAAATAGAAGAAGAAAGGAAAATCGAAGTCTTGGTGCATCTATCTCTCTCTCTCTCGTGCCCTAGTTTGGAAGATCAAAGTTCTCTTATTGATGGCGTAGCTAGTTACTGCATGCTGTTGATGTTATAGGTCAAAGTTGCTACTCTTGGATGTTGTTGCCTTGGGAAGTTGTATTGGGCCAAGATTGAAGTTTCTAATTAAAGATCAAAGTCATTTAGTGAAGATCGAAGTCTCCAAAGCAAGGTCGAAGTAGTTGGGTCGAAGAAAGTGTTGCTACTAGTGTTGCTGCTGCCAGGTCAAGTAGGATCATTTGCAAGAGAAGAAGAAGGTTGACTTGGTGTGGAGGAAAGTTTGTGTCAAGGTCTAGAGTCTTGGAATATCTCAGGAAAACTATTGAAGGAAGAATTATTCACTGGGTTTTCCCCTACAGAGGGGTTTTGCCCTAGCTGTGAGCCTATATCTGGTGTCCATTGATTTATGTGTTATTGCTTTGGTAATTGCTGTTGAAATTTGGTACCGGAGGACAGGTGGTTCCCTATGGCTTTGATCTTTGGCCTAGGGAAAAGTGTCCAAAAGAATTTAGCTTTTCTCCTAAAGTAACTTTATAATTTTTATAAAGTTAAATCTAATTTAAAAGTGACTTTAAGTGATAAAGTTACTAAAGTCTAATTTTAAAATGACTTTAATAAAGTTAATGTAAAATTAGAAAGGAAAAGTGACTTTGGAAATAAATGACTAAGTGGGTCTTTATTAAAGTGGGGTGAATTAAAAAATAAAAAGTGAGATTTAGATGAGCATTTAATCTCAGCCCTAGATCTCAATCTATTTCAGCGATTGGATTTAGAGGTTACCCAAAAGTCACTTAGGAATAGATTAAAAGAGGAAAAGGACACAAGAGGTCATTCATTCTTTCATGAGCAGATTGAGAGAAGGAGAGCAAGAGAGCAAGGGAGATTTCTGGATAAGGAGGAGAAAAAGACAGTAGCTTGGCACACATTCCAAGGCAACAGTTGAGCAGATTTGTATAGCTGATCCAACACACAGTGAAAAGCTAATTTTGGCACGATTTTCTAGAAATCCGTACAGCTGGTTTGCACAGAAATCGAGGAGTGGTTTGCACAAAAATCGAGGAGCATTTTGCTATTTTTTTCTGCACGCAAATCGAGGTCCGTACAACGCATTTATTGCAATCTGTACAGTGCATTTAATGCAAGCCATACAGCAGCATTAAAGGCTGAAAGTGGGCATGAAAATCGAGGAGGTCGTACAGCATTTATTGCTGTCCTGTTTGCTGTAATTTCCAGTTTGCTATGAGGCACAAGAAAAGAGATAAGTTGTAAATTTGCTTGCTGATTTTTTGCTGAATATTTCTCACTGTAAAAAAAACATTTTCAGAAATAAAGAAGAGCTCTGGCACTGGTTTTCCCCAAGAGCTGTAGGGGGTTTTTCCAGGGTCACATTGACCAAAAATCATTGTGTTCAAATGTGTTAAATGACTGTTTGTACCTGCAGATTTTTTTATTTCTGCATTTTCTAGCATTCTGTAAAATTTTCAGAATTTGTGTTTCAACGAAAATTTATTTTTTCAGTTGTTGAATGTATGGATATGGGAAAGGGCATTTAATTATATGGAAGAAATAAGATGAAACTGAAAACTGAGGTGGGAAATGAGAAATTTCTACATGGTATCAGAGCTTGAGTGCTAAAGTGCAGTTTGGGACAGCAAGGAGGAAAATTACAGCCTGCTGATTTTTCACTCAGAAAATTCCAGCACGCTGATTTTTCACAAACAGAAGTTTTATCTTTACTACAGCAGTGCTATTTTTCAGTTTTAGGACAGCAGGATGTCACTGGGATTGAGGGTGGAGGATAGGCTGGATGGGCACACAAATTACAGCGTTTGGAAGGAGAGAATGCAGAGTATCTTTGAGGGGGCAGAAGTCTGGGATATCATGGTGCATACCACACAGAACCCTGTTATTGTGCCTAATGATGCTACTCAGTTGGCTGAGTATAATAAAAAGAACAACAAGGGTAAGAGGTTGATTCTAGACGGAATCAAAGACCATTGCATTCCTCATATGAAAGGAAAGAGCAATGCCCATGAGATGTGGACAGCATTGTCCAATCTCTACCAGAGTACCAATGAGAACCGGAAAATGGTCCTGAAGGAGAAGCTGAAGAACATTAAGATGGGTAATGATAGTGCAGCTAGATATCTCACAAAGATTACTAATGTGAGAGATGAGTTGGCAGCAATTGGAGAGGCCATTCCACCAACTGAGTTGGTGCGGATTGCAGTGAATGGCCTCCCCCGTTCATGGATGAACTTTGCTGATGGGCTTTGTGCACATGAGACCCTTCCCACACGGGAGAGGTTTTGAGATGATTGCATTCAGACAGAGATCAGGAAAGGTCAGCTTGGGGCAGCCAAGCCAATTGAGCAAGATGAGGATGTAGCACTGTCAGCTGGAGGCAAGAAAGGCAAAGGGAAGAAGCAGGCTTCCACAAGCAATGGTGGAGGCAAAGGCAAAGGTAAAGGTAAACAAGGTAACACACAAAAAGACTATTCCAAGGTGAAGTGTTGGAATTGTCAAAAGATTGGACACTATGCAGTTGTGTGTCTGGAGAAGAAGAAGAAGAAGAAGGGGAAGAACCAGAGCGTGGCAACTTCAATAGAGGTTGAGGACTTTGTAGTTCGTTTTGACCGGGAGTTTGGGTTCACTGCGTATGAGTCCTCTAGTGCAAGATCACCTGCCACACAGGTTCAGAGGGAGCATGTTTTTCCCTCGATTAGCGAAGCATCTTCAGGTATCTGGTATGTGGACAATGGGGCTTCACGTCACATGACAGGAGCCCGTGAGTACTTCTTTGAGCTTTCAGATAGTGGCACTGATATAGAGGTAGTACTCGGTGATGACAGAGTTGTTAGAGCAGTCGGGGTGGGGACACTAACATTTCAGAGCGAGTCCAAACCTCCCTTGAAGGTGACAGATGTTCTTTATGTGTCAGGGATGAGGAAGAACCTCATATCCGTCTCAGCTTTGGAGGACAGAGAGTATGTGGTACTGTTCAGGGGAGGACAAGTATTGATGTATCCCAGGGGCACTGCAGCGGATTCAGCTAGAGTGATAAGTGTACGCCATGCAAAGGTGTACAAGTTTGCATTTCAGTCCCTTGTGGCATTGAGCAGTAGTACCGACAGCAGAGCTAGCAATTCTGAGCTATGTGAGATTTGGCACCGCAGGATGGGACATATGTATCATGGAGCCTTGAGGACCTTGCGGGAGATCACTACAGGTGTGCCAGATTTCAGTACTGATCACTTCGATACTTGCAGAGGATGTGCGATGGGCAAGTTTTCCAAATCCCCTTTTCCCGGCAGTGACAGCAGAGCGACTGGGATACTTGATTTGATTCATTCTGATGTGAGCGATCGGATGTCTCATGTTTCCTTGAGTGGATATGAACACTATGTTTTATTCATTGATGATCACTCCAGGAGGACCTGGATTTATTTCTTGAAGACCAAGAGTGAGGTCTTCAAGCGGTTTCAGGAGTTTAGAGCTCTTGTGGAAACACAGACAGGTTGGAAGATCAAGTCCCTGAGGTCGGACAATGGGGGAGAGTACACCCTTGGAGAGTTTGTTGATTATTGTGCGGAGGCAGGCATTAGGAGGGAGTTCACTGTTCCTTACAACCCCCAGCAGAACGGGGTTGCGAAGAGGAAGAACAGATCCATCATAAGCGCTGCCAAAGCCATGTTACATGATCGGGGGTTGCCATTGTTTTTGTGGGCAGAGGTCTGCAACACAGCTGTTTACTTGCAGAACAGGAGTCCGCATCATGCCTTGGGGCACATGACTCCGGAGGAGGCTTTCTCTGGGAAGAAGCCTGATATTGGTCATCTTCATATCTTTGGATGCATTAAATACTCCTATATACCCAAGGAG
>APFE031554783.1:103142-116857 GCA_000404065.3 Pinus taeda
GTGCTTCTGATAAGAAGAGCACTTCAGGGTGCTGCTTTGGGTTGGGTTCAGCAGTAGTATCATGGTTCAGCTGGAAGCAGCAGTCAGTAGCACTGAGTTCAGCAGAAGCAGAGTATATGGCAGCCAGTCTAGCTAGTTGTGAGGCCATCTGGCTTCGCAAGATGTTGTTTGGCTTATTTGGTCAGCCGTTGAGACCTTCAGTGATCTATTGTGATAATCAGAGTTGCATTAAACTCACGGAGAATCTAGTATTTCATGACAGGTCAAAGCATATCGGGATCAGATATCATTTCATCGGAGACTATGTTCAGAAGGGAGCTGTGAAGCTTGAGTATATTTCCACTGATGAGCAGGTAGCAGACATTCTAACCAAAGCCTTACCACGGGGCAAGCATGTTTACTTCAGAGACAAGATGGGTGTGGTGAGGAACACCTTCCTCGGTAAGAGGGAGTGTTGAAATTTGGTACCGGAGGACAGGTGGTTCTCTTAGGCTTTGATCTTTGGCCTAGGGAAAAGTGTCCAAAAGATTTTAATTTTTCTCCTAAAGTGACTTTATAATTTTTATAAAGTTAAAATCTAATTTAAAAGTGACTTTAAGTGATAAAGTTAATAAGTCTATTTTTAAAGTGACTTTTATAAAGTCAATGAAAAATTAGAAAGGAAAAGTGACTTTGGAAATAATTGACTAAGTGGGTCTTTATTAAAGTGGGTGAATTAAAAAATAGAAAGTGAGATTTAAATGTGCATTTAATCTCAGCCATTGATCTAAATCTATTTTCAGCCATTGGATTTAGAGATCACCCAAAAGTCATTTGGATCACCCAAAAGTCACTTGGAGTTATATTAAAGGAGGAAAAGGAGGAAAAGATCATTCATTCTTTCATGAGCAGATTGGGAGAAGGAGAGCAAGAGAGCAAGGGAGATTTCTGGACAAGAAGGAGAAACAGGCAGCAGTTTGGCACACATACCAGGCAGCTCTTCAGCAAAATCAGAACAGCAGAAAGACAAGAAGAACAGCAGCAAGAACAAGCAGAAAAAAAGCTGATTGTTTGCTGAAAACTGAGAAGTTTCCAGGTGGTCCGTTGGGCTAAAAACGGATAAGTTTACTTGCTGAAAAAAATGCTGTAATTTTTTTGCTGAAATTTTCTTGCTGTAAAAAGGCTTTTTTCAGAAATAAAGAAGAGCTCTCAAACTGGTTTTCCCCAAGAGTTGTAGGGGGTTTTTTTAGGGTCACGTTGACAAAAAATGTCAGTGTTTTAATGTGTTTTAATCGCTGTTTATTACTGCTGATTTTTATTTCTGCAATTTCCAGCATTCTGTAAATTTTCCAGAATTTGTGTTTTCAGCAAAATTTATTTTTTCCAGCTTGTTGAATGTATGGTTATGGGAAAGGGCATTTAACTACATGGGAGAAATAAGAAGAAACTGAAAACCGGGGTGGGAAAACAGAAATTTTAACAGGTGCACTAGTTTCCTGTGTGTGCCTTTGAGAAGTCTCTATTGTAGAAGCACTAGGCTCTTGTATTGGCCTTTGAGTAGATTCAACTGGTCAATTTTCTTTTCTAAGTCTTTCATCACATTTTCTACCTCAACTTGATCACTATCCATTTCAACTAGAGTTCCTTCCCTCCTTCATCCATATTTGCATACTGCTCTATTTCTGGGATTCTGTGATGGATATATGGTGACAGCTTATGTTTCATTCTCCTATCACAAATGAAACCTTGTGGATAATATCTCCATGCAAAGCTTTTCTTTAGTTTCATTTTTTCTAGGATTTCTTCTGCTCTTTTGTTTGCTTCTCTATTGTTGCAGACAAATGGGCCTAAGTGATCTTTAATTCTCAATTGTGCTTTCTTCTTGGCTTTGGTGAAATGAGTCTGATCAGAGTTTAACATTTGCCTATAATATTCCAAGGCAAACAACTTCATAGGAACATACTTTGGTAGTTTGAACAGAGGGAGTTCATAACCATAAATTCTAATCTCTGTGTGATTCTAGTACAAGTACCAGTCACTTATCTTGTATCGCTTATAGAGAGCTGAAGGATTCTTTTGATTTCATCACTAAACCTAGGAGGAGGACTTTCTGTCAGCATAGTGGTCACAGGGTGGACAAACTGGTCAATGAATTCATTGTATGAAAAGGGACATGTATGTGAATAGTGGAAGATGGAAGTCCAAAAAATGAATGATCTGGGATTACCCTTTGTATCAAGTTTATTCACAGAGAATGGAAACTTGTCAGACTGATGGTAAAGGAAAAGGTGATATATGATTGTAGAATACTTGAATACCTTTTCATTTTCTAGCCTCATGAATTGGTCGTGGATTTTCTCAGCAATGAAAGCAGCATGGTTATATTTGACAGCAGGAGGCTGACCAAGGATAAAAATGGACATTAAAACTAGAGTCAATTCATCCACATATTCACTAGTATTGAAACCCATGATTGTAGCTATCATATTGACTATATTTTTGCCTTTCTCTGTAAAGAAAGATGCTACATAGGGAGGAGGATCTTTGGGTTGATGTTGTTTATCCATAAAAGTCTGGCAAAAGCGACTGAGTTCAGACTAGGGCAATTTAGATGATTTCTCTAGTAATTCTCCAAGGGAAATGGGGGTGAGGTCTTGACTGGGCTGAAATTGTAGCATTTGATTGATTGAATCTACAGTAATTGTGAAAAGAACAGTTTGATTGGGGGACATTATTGCTCTGAGGGTGGGATTATAATTGGCGTGACATTAATGGATAATGTCAGGGAAAATGCGAATAGAGAAGAGCATGTACCTTGGGAGATTTGATTCCCAAAGTCCTATGGTATCAGAGCCATTCATGTAATTGTCCCAGGATTGACAAAATACTTTCAAGGAGCTTTCTTCAGTTACAAAGTCTTTTATTTGAAAATCTTTATCTACTAAAGGCAAATAATCCAAATCTCTACGGAGGGTAGTGATAGGAGTTATACTGAGGGCCACGGGGTTTCCATTCTGGTTCTTGTGAATTCAGATAGGAAAATGGGGTTTTCAAATAGAATTGGTGAAAACAAAGGGTCCTGGGAGTCTTCAATTCTAAATTTCGCAATTGAATTATAATGAATTTGGGCTTTTTTCAAAGTAATTGTAGAGGAAATCAGGTATTTACAAGGTTTCTGGAAGGAAACTGGTAAATACCTGTTTTTAAATGACAAGCAATGGAGCTGCGTTCACTCGGTGCAAATGGTGGACTGGAGCGGCGTGGAACTGCAAGTTTCAGGTTGGCTGACAGTTGGAGTACGAGCTGGTCGACTTCAACATTCAGGGTGCATGCATGTGTTTTCAGAATAAGGACGAAAAATTGTTTTAACTTTGTTTTTATGCAAAGTCAAAGCTTTTGGCGGGTTCAGGATATGGACAGGTGGCGTCAGCGGGGAGGCAACTTGACGTTTTGTCTTTAGCAGGAGGCGGTAAGCGGGCTTCATCGCACCGCTAGTGGAGGGTAAGTGGTATTTGGGCAAGAATGTGTGATTCCATACACTGCTTGACACGTAGCATAGGTATTATTCATAAAATTGCTCTCCATTGCACGCTAAAAGTTGACCACAGAGGTCCGTGCGATATGCACGATGACCATCGGATCTGCGAGATCCGATCGGACGATTATCAGGGAGTTGAAGTGACTGGCAGATACGAAGGGCGGGTCCGATATAAATTAAAGAGATTAATCATATCGGGGGTGATTCTATTGGTTATCGAGTTATTAATTAGTCCAAATGACGTAATTAATCCTCATTAAATGGTGGCAGGGTTGGGTTCTTAATTAACGACGAATTAGTTAATTAATCTCATTTATTGATTGATTTACGGTTATATTTAACCATCGGGGTGAGAAATGTAAAAATTTGGGGGTTTTGTATAATATAATAATACGGGCGTGTGTAATGTTGTTTTATAGGGGAATTATATAATAAATATTAGTTAATGGTAAACATGACTTTGTGAAATGCGCGCTAAGTTTAAAACATTTTCATTATACACATTTAAAACTTAGGGTAAGTGAATATGAGGGTTTATATGGAAAGTGTTTTATTTTCCCCAAGTAAAATAGAATTTTTCTTAGGAAAAGCTTTATTAGGGAAATGAATAACTTATGAAGGGGGGTGAATATTGATGAAGGGGCTTAAGCACTTAAGCATTATAAATTATTGGGCCGAGGGTCCGGTCCCTCCAAAAGCCAGACAAATGCTCTGAGCCCCTCTAACTTTTGTAATTACCTTTAGTACTTAGGAAATTAGTGACGATTTTTAGGGGAATGAGTAAGGAAGTTAATTATTTTGACTTTGAATGTTGAAGTGCCTTTCCATGTGATACATGTCTTTGCTTTGTGATGAAAGTAAAAGATTTAAACATTTAAACTTATCATTCACCACATATTTATTTTGCAACCATTATCCACTTACCCTGCCTACTTAACCTAGCATTTTTACTTCTTTATTAGGGTGCAGTTAAACTGGCAAACCCTCATCAAACTTTCTTTTCTTTTACATACAGATATCTATCTAAGTCTAACCTTATTACATCCAAGGGCTCAGATTAAACTGTTGAGCTCCTTTTATTCACTCTACCTATCTACTTATCTGTCAAGATTACACTGTTTGGTCAGATCTTTATTCTCTACTTCTAAAACATGAAATTGAAAACATGAACTAATCAAGCTTAAACTATTTGACTATTCATGAATTGTGGCATAGGTGACAAGTTGCACACAATTTTTTATTATACAAAAAAAAAAGTAGTGGCATTTAGACTTGCACACTTTCATGATCTTTTCTTTTTGTTGGGGTTCATTTTCTTTTCATTTTTTTACCTTTTTTTTTTTTTTTTTTACCCTTTTATTTTTTTTCTAAGGTATACCCTCTTTACATTTTTTTATTTTTTATTTTTCACAAATATGGAAAAAATTTGCAATAAGCAAAGATAGGAACATATTTCAGAGCTAACTCAAGTCAATCATGATATATGACACCTATTGTTATAGGGGCATAACACAACTAACTCATTGTTATGTTTATAGAATTTGCAATTTCTTTAATGGCAGATCTTGAAGACTTTAAATTTTGAAAGGTTTGAGTTAGAAAACCCTAGGAACAAAACCCTAAATAATTATTCCCGCTGAAAGAAGAAGATCTAGCTCTTGAAGATGACAAAAATGACATCATGTTGATTTGAGGACAAGACTGGTAAAAAAAGATCCAAGATTAAGAGGGAGTTGATCTTCCTCAAAAGATAATTACTCTACTACATCTCTTTTCTTTGATTACTACTATTATTTTTTCCATGCACTTTGCCTTTTGTTCTTCATAGTCTTCTAATAAAGTTTGCAAGTCAAAACAAGAATTATCTAAGTTTTATTAGCAAATGAAAGAATTGGAAGAATGTAGCCAGGCACGAAAAATTTTCTAAATCTTAATAAACATAGATGAAGGAGAAAGCAGTTTGAAGTATGCATCAAAGAAGTCAATCAAATGGCAGCATGAAAGTAAGACTTAATAAAAGGAAGAAGTTCACCTACCTCAACTGGAAAGCGTGAGCTATTAGATCTTGGTTGGATGCAATACTACTTAAAGCTTGACAAAAAACCAAGAGAAGCTTGTAATCAAGAGGACAGATGACAGATCTATGGCGATCCCCTTTAGCAAGAAATTGAAGAATTATGATATTGTTGATACATCATTGTAACAGCAGTTGATTGTTTCCCTGATATATTCAATTCAAGAACATATCGATTGGGTTGATGTTGATAGAGATACTATTGATGGTTGAGAACTAGTATGATTTCTTGGAAGAACATGAAGCAGAGTTTTGTTGCAATGCGAAGAAGCAAGATTCGTTGCAAAGAAGTTTGGCTTCATAAGATGTTTGATGGTGTATCTGATGACATGTTGGATTCGATTATGATATTTTCGCATTGGTCAAAGCTATTTGAAACTTGTCAAAGATCCAAGAAGGTCGAAGCACATTATGATTCGTGACTTGATGGAGTCGTGAAGCTACAAGTATATCTCCACTAACAAATAGGTACCCATTGTATTGATGAATTTCCTTTTCATGGAAAAGGATGAGTATTTTTTAGACAAGCTTAGGCTTGTGGATATCTCCTCCCTGGTTGAGAGGGAATGAGGATGGACATTATGTTCTCCATGTGTCACATACAATGGCCAAGACTAACAACCATAAGCCTAGTGCATGAACACTGGTAGGGAGAATGGTGAATTGGATAAGCATCAGGGACGTACATTCTTAAGTCAAGTATTGTGGTTGACTAGAATTAACATCCTAAGTTGGATAAAAGGACTTGGTAAAAATGATCTGGAGGATGTACTTTTCCTTGGATTAGGAAATGGTCATGTGAGATCATACCTTGGGAACATCCGGGAGGGGTATGTGCCTTGAGAGGCGCATGTGTCCAAATTTATGCCTCCCAGCATTGTGCTCTGATCTAATGGAGAGATAGAGTGTACTCGTCAAGGCCTTGATAGTTTGACAACGTTGGTTATGATGATCCTATCATCATTGATGCTTATCAATCTGGATCCTTTCTTATATGAATATTTCAACTTGAGATTATCTTGTTGAGTCATTATGATACCTCCCTAGTTAAGAGGGAGTGTTGAAGTTGAAACTAGTGTCGGTCTTCATAATGTAATGTAAAACAATCATCGACATATTTATTATATTCATTATTATATTTATTTTTGGTCAAAGCATGTGCTTCATGCTTATAGAGTCAAAAAAAAAATTACTTTGAATCAAAGAAAAATGTACTTGAGTCATGTCCCATTGGGCATTTGTAAGAAAATAATTTTGAATTTTATGTTGAGTCAATAAGTTCACAAAATGTCAAGTCGTCCCTCCTTGGAACAAGTCAACCTAGGCCTCCAAGAGACACCTGCTCGACCTCTTGGATAGCTATATATAAGAAGCAAGCTCGACCCTCTTGGAGATCATTCAATCATACACAAGAAGTGCAATTGAACCATGCGAAGGAGGACAAGAAGCAGTAGTAAAATGAGAGAGAAATGAAGTCAAAGAAGAGAAAATAATATTTTTGCTTGACCAAATTTCAGACTCGAAGGCCAAATTTTTTTGTGCAACTACAGGCCTGAAATTTCAAGGGCCGAAATTTCAAGAGTTTACTAGATTTGGGACAGTTTGACCATCATTGACTTTGACATTGGAGGTGACTTGGAAGAGAGTTTAACTTGGCATTTTTGGTGGCAGTTTTGGTCTTGGATATCTCACTTTGATCTGATTCTATAAGAGGAGGATTGTTGGGTTTTACCCTGGCTAGCGCCCTAATTTTGGTGTCTCTTGTCTCTTTGTTTTCCTGGAAGATTGAACATTTTGTATAATTGCTTGATGAAGAAGACATAACAAATAATAAAGAAGAAATATAAGCATTCACAAGTAATCATCAAGTAGAGAAATCAAGCCTAATTCCACTACACTTGGTTTCTCAACACCAAAAGCCTACTATCAAATGAAGGAGAGAAGCAGTCCTCTAAAGTCAAATGGGAAGCACTCCTACCATCCAAGACCAAAGAAAAGAATCTCTATAGAGAAAATTGGTCATGTTACTGCTCATTTTAGCAGGGGTACTAGAAAGGTTCCAAAGGGACTACTACTAGATCAAGTGGCAACAATGGAACAAGGACCTACTGTCACCTCAGTCAATAACGATGCACAATATGATTTCCAAAGCCCATTCAAAGGAGAGGCTCAAATAATAGGTTGCTTGTTTTAGAAGCAAAATAAGGGCTCTCCAAGAAAGGCGTGAGGGAAGGATGACATCGGGTTTAGGAATATTCAAAAATGATAAATGCCTAAGATCAAAAATTTCAAAATCCCTCACTTGTGATTGATGTGTTTGTACTAGGGTTCAAAGTGAGGCAAGGATGGCTCATTCAATGGAAAGATCGAATTAAAGTGTGAGCTCTGGGAGAAGCTAGGGTAACTTTGCACGAAAAAATCCGTTGAGAAAAATATTATAAGAGACCACGGTTGAAAGATATATCGTGGTAAAGGCTCATCCAATGATCACCTATAGTTAAGAGAAAAGGTTTTGAATGATGAACTACAAAGTGCAAACCTTCAAGAAATCCCCAAGTTAAAGCAGCGTCAAGGGTTCCCCCTTGGTGTGATAGCTATGGCACCAATTTGTTTGAAATTCCACTGTCGGACTTTGTTCAAAACTAGAAGATGCCTAGAGGAGACATAAATGAAGAAACTTGTCAGGACGGAATCCTAAAATTCCACATCCCTAAAATTTCCCACCAAGCACTAGAAAATCTCCTTATCCTTAGGGGGCAAAGAAAAGAGGAAGAAAAGAGGTGAAAGAATGATATTTCGTTAAGTTAATGTGATCACCAAGGATCTAAGACCAGTGTCTGGCTATTGGGAAGATTGGAGTCAAAATGATTAAGATTTAGGAACTTCGTTCTTCGAGGAGGCCTAAAGAAGCAACTACGCTCTTTGTGGATGCAGCTACACAGCAACTTTAGATTTCTATACTTCAATATGCAATATTTGATGGAGTTTCAAGGTAAAAGGTGCACAACCTACCCCTAGGAAAATATGTTATTCTTGCCAAGATGAATAACATATGCAACGAGTCAAGATTATAAGTGTTTCATAAATCCGCATTAATTTTTAGGGCACAAACAAAATCAAAGCTTAGTGTTTCATACATTAGACATAATTATCAAGAAATTCGCATGAAAAGAGCACTTACATGACAAGAGAGTATATCCATCCATCACATTTGCAAAATAGAAGCTCCAAGAGAGATAGCAAAAATATTTCACACATCAAAAGGCATTTAATCATCCAAATCATTCCACAAATTGAAGGTCCAAAATCTTTATAAAGATATATCCCAAATCCAAGTGATGATGACAGATCAAATAAACCTCTCTCGTATTTATATGGCCTTCCAAGGGATTCGAATGGCTTAATTATGCCCAATAATGCCCTACAATAAAAATAATGTGCAAAATAACATCTTTTTGGTGACAAGCCCATCAAATAGCTCCACAATAAGAATAATTAGCCTCTCAAGAGGACCGAAATGATAAAAAGATAGCTAGAAGGGTTATTGGAAGGCCAAATGAAGTCCCTCATGTGGCATAATGAATAGGAGGGATCAAATAACAATGATGTAAGGGATGGCCCCTTAATCTCCAAGCAAATGACTTGTGGTGCCCTCAAGTGATTGTAGGGGCACAAAAGCATCCTCATGGTCTCCAGTTGAATCAAACAAGCATGTATCCCATGTACAAGGGCTGGAACAATGACGCAAGCCCTCCCATGGTGAGACAAAACCCCAGTTGGGCCCTAGATCAGTTGTTAAGTATGTAGTACAAGTGTGTAGTTGGTTGGGCAAGGTGGTCCGGGTGCATCATCATCATTGAACAAACAGGACACGAGCAAGCAATAAGTGGCGCTAAGGATCTCATGGCATGGCAATCTGCTCTCTACTATAGTGGAGGCCCATGGCTCTCTACGCACACCCTATAAATGCCAATATGGCCCTCTAGAGGGGCTTGGACCCGTATAGGGAAACAAAACCCCAAGATGAAGACCCAACTACGATCCTGCATAAGGTCCAATGAGTTTCCTCAACTTCCAGTACAACAAATCCTTAGTGTAATTGAGCAAATGAGCTTACAAGTCATGGAACCAAGTAGGCATTTCATAGTGGCATGCCCTTCAATAATGGGCTTCAAAGTGCACAAGTGCCTCCAAGTTCAAGAGGGAGGTTAATCAAGGACCCTATTAAGTGGTTTCAACCTCTTAGGGAGTGACAAGTCCATGGTACATCCGTCATATGGCTGGTGTCATGTGATATAATGATGGAATGGAGTGGGGCCTCAAGGGAAGGCTCCAAGCCACATGCCATGGTACAAGGGTACAAGGGTAGTTATGATGAGGGAGGCCCACATTTGGGTGTATAGATGTAGGAGGGACTCGGCAGTAATCGTGCTACATGTGTTACCCCGACCTTTGTTTTTCCACCCTTCTTCATATGTCTTTTGTCTTTCATTGATTTTGCTTTTATAACTGCTCTAGGCTCCAGGGAATGAGAGCATGATATGTAAAATATATAGTAGTGATTACCCCCTTAAGGTTGGGCAGTTCATCGCCCACCAAGGGTTGGGAAAATCATGGGTTCCTTGATGATGCAAGGAGCCAATATGAGGCGCCCTAGGAACCAAGGTGATGGCCATAATGATAAAGGTAGAGCTCATGTTGGCTTTTGCCCACGTGCTAAATGTGTATGTCTTAGTCATCTTTTGCATTTTATGGTATATTTCCTGTTGAGAGTGGCCAAATTAGGCTTTCTACTTTCTTTTTAGTTGAATCAACCTTCGAGGCATAGTTCCAAGTTCAACCAGAAGAGTGGACAAGGAGAGGGCCAGGCTAACTCCTTGTGGACTCGATGGACAAATGTGGACCTGGATGGGAAATATGTGAATAGGTCATAATGAGCGGAGGGGAGTAATCTATGTGATGTCAGGAAGCAGGACCATGCAACCAAAATAGAGGTTTCCCATGTAGTGCCTCTCTTAAAGCCTGCAGCCAATAGGGAGATCCCATGGGATTAGGATACAAGGTTAACCACCAAATTGGATAAGGGGACAAGGGTACAAACCAAGCCCATTCTTTCTGTCGAATCCCCCTACTAATCCATGCCCAAAAGTGTCCATGATAAGTAGGCAAAAATAACCAACTACATAATGAAAGCCATAACTTCGGGGTTGGAAGGCCCACCTTCAAACATCTGATCAGAACAGATGGGCGAGGGCACATAATGGTTGGCTCAGGTGACAAAGATGGTGGCACATCAATCTATCTAGTGGCTGCAAGGGGTTGTTGGCTGCCAGCTGGAGACATTCTAGGAGAAAATATTCTCCGATGGGTGTCACCCACAGGTGGTGGGTAACAACTGGCTCCAACTAGGACATGATCTCTAAGTAGAGTGCACAAACATACTCGAACGGGAAGGTCATGAGAACACCAGCAATCTCTTAGGACCACAAACCTGTTACCTACACATCAAAGACTAAGGACACGAGGCAGCACATTTTTGTGGCGTCTTGTTATCGCCCATGCTTTTGTTAGGGCATAAAAATCAACAAGAAATAAAATTTAATTCTAAATGCAATTCTAATCTAAAAGCACTTAATCTAGCATGAGAACATAATGTGATGATGTTAGCTATGCAATGCATCCTACTCTAACATGCATTGGCTACATTGTGCAAATTCTAAGTATAGTCATATAGCCAGTGCAACCAACATATGATTAAGTCAATATAGAAGCACTTTTCCTTATGAACCATTATGAGGCAGGGGACCCAAACATTACGTTTCCCATTGCAAGATTTGCTCGATGAATGGTAACGGTGGTGTTAGCTTCCTGCTGCAGCAGCTTATTCATTTTTCATGATTGGCATTTTACAGGCCAAATATGTCATACTTTGCTTGCTGCAATGCTCCATATTTGTTTAGCAGTCTCCAAGTGAAGAAGGCTACTTCAAGTTCATCCAATTGCCTTCAAATTTTGTAAAGTTATCCCGGTATCGCTATTTTTCAGTTAAAGGGAGGTCCAAACAGTTTAATCTTGGTCTCCCTAGGTTTAAATTTCCTGTTTTAGAATATAGAGATTGTAAATCTGTCCAAACAGTTTAATCTTGGGAGATTCTTAGATAGGTAGAGAGGCAGAGGAGCCCAACAGCTTAATCTGGGCTCGGGAAGAAATAAGGGTAGTATGTAGATAGGAAAGCATCAAAATAAAAATGAATGACGGGTTTGCAAGTCTAAGTGCACCCGCAAACAAAAGAAGAAAAAATGCTAGGTAAGTAGGCTGGGTAGGTAGTTCTGAGGTTGTTGAATTGCTGACCAGTTCCAGGTTTTCAGGTGTCATATCATTCAGGACATAATCAGCAAGGATTTGTGTGCAAGAAATTCAAAAGAGGTATAACTCACTCCCCTTCTCTATTCTCCCCAATCATTAACTAACTTCCCCAAAAGAGGTCAAGATCTGTTTGGCACCTCTTAAGTTCCATCATCTTCATAACACTGGCTTGAGTAAAGATCTGCTTTACTCAAAGTTGTTCCATATTTTCTCCTAAAGTATGGTCCTACCCCCTTGTAACAGCCTAAGCTCTCCCGAACTTAACGCTTTCTTACCATCTCCATATTAACCACTAACATTATTATTTAGCTCCCTATTCTTCCCATTCCCCTATTAATATTAAGTAAAATCCCCCTACGTAATACCCCTCCCCCTGGTTGAAAAATAACCATAAGTACTCCTGGGAATTTCTCAGTTTATCTGAAACTCAGCAAGAACCCTTGACCTCCAAAACCACCTCCCAGATACAATGGACTCCTTCCAAAGTATAAAATCCTTCTGAGGAAATCGGACCCCTTCCGAAACCTCCAATCCCCTTCACACCCACTTACTTGCTCTTTCCTCCCAAAACTTACACTCTATAGAACCTTAAAGCCCGAAATCGCATCGCAACATCGGACTTTCATTTCCATGCAGGTCATCACCCATCCGTCTTCGCCGACGCGATATTGCGATATCGCCGATCGGCAGTCGCAAGCGCCGAGTGTCCAACTTATTCACCCCTCCATTTCCCGCCGACGCAATATTGCGATATCGTCGATCGGCAGTCGCAAGCATAGAGTGTCCAACCCAAGCACCTCCGTGCCCCGCCGACGCGATATCGCGATATCGCATCGGAGTTTCTTCATCACATTACCTCCAGTATCTCACCACGTCACTCTGTACCAGGGACCCACAGCTGACGTCATCCGCCGTACAGCCGACGCCATGCTTACGTCAGCAGCCAGAAAGCCGAAAACTTCGCGCAGGAAGAAAAATCGCACTTCAGAGCTCCAGATCAAGAAACAGAGGCAGTTTCCGATGCGCAATTAGCGCATCGCTACAGGAAATAGGCCATTTCGAGGAATCTTCAGGGAATCTTCTGATTTCTTAGCCCATTGCGCGCCGAAAAGCCCGAAGATCGCCTGATCGTGCCAAAAGGATCCAGTTTAAAGACAGCAGCAAATCAATCACAGAGTTTAAAGTGTATCAGATCAAATCATCAGACATCAAGCGTGTCAAAGAGTATCAGTCGACGACGGGAGCCATCAATGTAGCGGCAAAGAGTATCAGCGAATATCTTGAGCAGCGGCCCGAAGCAGGAGAACATTTAATATCTTCCAGCAGATTCATAGAAAGAGGGCGAAACTACTTGAAGCTCTCAAGTCGTAATTATTGCACATTTAATTCACACCAGAGCCGAACTGCAGTCCCCGAAGCACAATCACTCCAGCAGCACTGCATCTAGTCCCCAAGGGCCACCTCGTCACCTGTTCCAATCCAGCTGCCCCCAGCGCAGCCCAAAAGATTTACTTGCATTGAATTCCAGCAACACTTAGATTTTTGAAGAGTTCTAAGCAGACCTGTCGAGGTCAATTGTAATGATGTATTTCCGATATTTTGCTTATAAATACCACCCTAAGCAATGTTGTGAGGGGTTGGTTGGTTGGTAGTAGTTGTTGGTCAGTTTTTTTTCCAACATTTTCTCCGAGCAGAGACTCGCACTGTAACTGTCATAATTTCCATAATCAAAGATTGCTGAAAGCATGGATTGCGAAA
>APFE031554785.1:0-12013 GCA_000404065.3 Pinus taeda
GATCATTAATGTCATTGGAGAGCTACCCAACTTAATGATGGGGCAGGTAATTTCCCCAAAGTATTTGTACCCTGGAATCCCTGTAGTGGATGTGCACATGAATGGAACCATTGTCGCACACACCTAGATCGATCTTGGGGCTGCCATTAATGTGATGACTGAGGAAACCATGAACAATATAGATCTCCAGGGTTCATTAAGAAAGAGCACAATAGTCTTGCAGCTTACAGACCGTTCCACAGTAGCCCCTGAGGGGATTGTTGAGGATTTGATGGTCTCCATTGACTCTTGGGAGTACCCTGCAAACTTGCTAGTTCTCTATCCTAAGGCCAATCTTAATGGTTATCCTCTCATACTTGGGAGGCTTTGGTTAGCCACTGTCGATGCCTACATCACTTGTAGGGCTGTAAATATGAATATAAAAAATGGGCATCTGTCTAAGCAGTTGGTCTTGTACCCTCTTGCTCAACCATATCCAAAACATGATTTACCTTTATGGCTAGAAGAGAAGGAGGATGAAGTATACTCAGCCCAAATTTATACCCTAGAAGCTGCCATGGGAGGAGGATAGCCGGATGAATATGATTTGATTGAATACATACTCCAAAATCCAACTCCCAGCACCTTATCCTTAGAGGAAGTAGTAAAGGAAACTAAGAGTAACCATCAGATTGATCTATGCTTAGCTAATTCAAACCCTAGTAATGTCAAGACAATAGAATTTGACCCTAAAAGAACTTTGAAAATCAACCCCTCTTTCTGTATAGCAAGAAGAAGAGTTGTGCAACATGCTAAGGGATCATTTGGATGCCTTTGCTTGGAGTTACAAAGAAATGGATGGAGTGCACCCCTTGGTGTGCACCCACCACATTTATATCAAAGAAGGTTGCAAACCAGACTAATAACCCCAAAGGAGAATGAATCCAAATCTCAAGGATATAGTCAAAGAAGAACTACAAAAGTTGTTGGATGCAGGATTCATTTACCCTATCTCGGCCAGTGAGTGGGTTTCTCCTTTGGTGTTGGTTCGAAAGAAAAATCGTAAGTGGAGGATTTGTTTCAATTACAGAGAGTTAAATAAAGCAAGAAAGAATAATGGTTTCCCTCTACCCTTCATTGACGAGGTGTTAGTTGGCCTGGCACGGAAAACGTTTTTCTCTTTATTAAATGGTTTCAACAGCTACCATCAAATCAGGATTAGCCCAAAGGACCAAGATAAAACCACATTCACTTGTCCTTGGGGTACTTTTGCTTATAGGGTCCTTCCTTTCAGCCCATGCAATGCCCCTACAACTTTCTAGAGGGCAGTCCTGAGTATCTTTGCCAAGCTAGTCCATGATGCAGTGGAAATTTATACAAATGATTTTACACGCTATGGATATGATTTCCAGGAGGCTATCCCTAACTTGGGTAATGCTATGAACAAATGCATTGAAATTAAGTTGTCCCTTAGCCCTGAAAAATGTGAGTTCTTGATGACTACAGGGACTATTCCAGGTCATTCAATATCCTAGAAAGGACTACAGGTGGACCCGAATAAGATAGCCATCATCCAAAGGGTCCCACCTCTGCAAAAATAGAGGGATGTTATAATTTTTCTAGGCGTAGCTAGATACTATAGGAGATTCATAAAAGACTTCAGAAACTTAGCTTCTCGTTTATTTGGGTTATTGGCCAAAGACAAAATTTTTGTGGTCAGAAAGTTGTCAAGAGGCCTTGGACACCCTAAAGGACAAGTTGACTACTGCACCTATTCTCTGAGCCCAAATTGGGCCCTTTCTTTCCACATACATGCTAATGCCTCTCATAAAGCCATAGGAGCAGCTCTAGGGTAGATAGATGAAAAGCTACCTTATGCCATTTACTTCATTAATAAGAATCTGTAAACTACATAGTGACTGAAAAGGAGCTCCTAGCTATTGTGTATTCATTGAACAAATCTAGGAATTACATTACAAGTTACTAAACATCTGTACATACTGAACATGCTATAATTAAATACTTGATGAACAAACCTGATGTAAATTCCAAGATTATTAGATGGTTATTGTTATTGCAACAATTTGATTTAACTATTATTGATAAGCCTGGAAAGGAGAATGTTGTTGCATATTTTTTTATCCAGATTGACTTTGCCTGTAGGGGAGGAAGGAATGGTTGATGATCAACTACCCGATGAACACTTATTCACCATTTCAGTTCTCTCTCTATGGTTTGCTGACATAGCAAACTACTTGTTGTCTGCACAGTTTCCACCAAATTTGTCCTCCAAGGAAAAGAGAAATATTGTGAGGAAGAGAACACCATTCACTTGGATTGGGGGAAACCTCTTAAAACTAGGCCCAGATCAAATTACAAGAAGATGTGTCATGGAGGAGGAAGTCTTTGACATCCTTCTAAAATATCGTGATGGGCCTTGTGGAGGTCACTTTGCAGGCAAAAGGACAAGATTCAAGGTGCTACAAGTTGGTTATTATTGGCCCACTCTTCACGAGGATGTGAGGAGTTATACTAGTTAGTGTGATCGGTGCCAAAGGATGGGGAAACATACCCCAAGGGATGAAATTCCTCTGTAACCTCAAGTGAATTTTGAGCCATTCGACAAGTGGGGCATGGATTTCGTTGGACCTGTTGACCCTCCATCCAAGCAAAATCAGTACGTCATTGTGTGCACTGACTATTTAACCAAGTGGGCTGAAGTCAAGGCCATCAAAACATCAGCAAAAGAGAAAGTGGCTGAGTTCTTAAGGGAAAATGTGTTTTATAAGTTTGGGTACCCTAGAGAACTGGTCACTGATCAAGGCAGTCAATTTACATCTCACATGTTTAAAAATTTGTTGAGCTAGCACAAGATCAAGCATAGAACAACCACTCCTTACCACCCACAACCTAATGGGCAAGTGGAAGCAACCAACACAACACTGGAAGGCATTTTGACCAAAGTGATTAGCAACAGTAGAAAAGATTGGGTAGATAGATTAGTTGAGGCCACTTGGGCCTACAATACCACCTGGAAGTCCACCACTAGATTCACTCTTTATGATCTGGTCTATGGGAAGAAGTCCAAGTTGTCCATTGAATTTGAATACAACACCTTAAGAATGGAAATACAACTAGATTTAGATCTCACTAGGGAAGAACAAGAAATATTACTTCAGCTGAATTAGTTGGATGAATTTAGGATGTAGGCCCTCCTACACGCAGAGGTGACTCATGTTCAAAGGAATATTTGGCATGACAAGAACGTAAAGGACAAAACATTTCAAGAAGGTGATTGGGCTTTGTTGTATGATTCTAGATACAATGATTTTAAAGGAAAATTAAGGACTAGATGATTAGGGTGTTATGTCATATAAAAATGTCATGATAATGGTTTAGTACAAATAAGAACCATTGATGCAGAGGTTATCCCTTTACTTGTCAATAGGTATAGATTGAAGGTCTACAAGAAGCCCTTGTCAAAACAAGAATTCATCAATGGCATCGACAAGACAATGATGGCGGTGGAGTAAGTCTCAGCTTCTACCCCATAAAGTCCTTGAAAAGAGAAAAGAAAGAAAGAAAAAAAAGAAAAAAATAAAGAGACTCAGGTGAAAATCTCCATGAGGCACTTGAGTCCCACTGCCAGGATGAAAACCTCTTGAGGTGATCCAATGGTGTTGAAAAGAAAAGAAAACATTTAAAAAGATCTCTGGGTGAAAACCTCTTTTGAGGCACCTAGGGCAAGCAACTAGGATGAAAACCTCTTGGAGGCAGACTAGTTGTTTCAAAAAAGAGAAAAAAGATAGAAAAAGAGAGAAAAGAAAAAGTTTGAAAATGTTGTTTGTAGGTCAATAGGAGGAGGATCAACACAACTTGAGAGGAATAAAAGGACCTACACAATCTATATTTTCATTCCTCCATCTCATATTATTCATTATTCCATCAATCTTTCCATTTGTGAACTCCTCCAGCTTAGTTTACACAGGCTTTATGTTTTCTACATGATTCCCTGTAATCCTATAGGATTCCATGAAAACATACGGGAGTTTCCTGTAGGAATCATAGTGGCTTTGGAATCCCAAGAAAATTGACCCCAGAGCAAGGGGATGACCAACCTATGTAAAAAAAAAAAACAAAATGAATCACTCCGCCACATCATCACCATGCTTTTCATCACCTTGTTACCCCTGCATCCATCCAATAAGTCAATTCAAATCTATCTATCTATCTATCTATCTATCTATCTATAAAAAAATATATAAAAAATATAAATATATAATATATATATATACAGTTTTCAAAGAAAAAAACAAATAGAATAGGGTGAGAATAGAGGACAGAGGGACAATACCTGAGGGTTATACCTCTCACCTACCATTCATATGAACCCTTCTCTACTCTTGTCAAAAATCCTCATGCTCTAGAACTGAAAAAAGGTATGAAAGTTTAGGGCAGAGGCGCCTACAGGACATCCTGTAGGTTTCCCATAAGAAATCCTGTAGCAGCCTATCCCACAAAGGAAATTTCACAGGGTTGCAGCCATCTTCAACATAAAGATTCCAAGGTTAAGGGAGTTCCTTCAGAGCTTAGTAGCAGTAGCAAAATCATCAATATCGTTGTCCATTACCCACACATCCAAGGAAACAAGCATCAAAAGAGGCCAATAATAAAAAATATGCAGCAAATACACAACATAGGGACATCATTCTCCAACGAGCATCATCATCAATGCATCTTACCCACAAGTATGTCATCTTACTCATGCTAGCTCATTAGCATGATATGATAAAAAAATGTAGGATTATGTAAGAGTTTGTTTTATAAGAAAAGGTGTCAATTTAACTTGGCCTCCTTCGGGCAGTCGACGAGGAGAAAACCAATCCACATGTGGTAGTAGTCAAATCTGAAGAAAAAGGAGATAATGTGAAAAATGGTTAAGTTACACAGAAATGAAGTGGGAGATGATGACGAGGTGAGTGAAATGATGGAATGATAGTGGGACCAACAGTCTGAAAGGAGGTGCTCATACTTAGACAGCCAACATACCATCCCACATTATCATCCATATAATGAAATAAAACAATGGTTCCCACACTAAAAGAGCATTAGAAATCTCGAGAATTCATCGAAAGGAGGATTGCGTCGGCCTTCTTGAAGAAGCACCTATAGGAGACAGTGAGCATTTTGCAACGTAGAGGCACCTAGAGGATCCTATAGGAAAACCTACAGGATCCTACAGGAAGACCTACAGGATACAGAGTAGTCATCTACATGATTATCAGTGGGCATTAAGGGAGGAGAGATAAAAGGTCCTCCTCATGAGACAGTAACCAGTGAGGTAGGAGCTATACCTTACCATATTTTCCAATTAAAAAAGAAGAAAAATCCTCTATTTGGTTAAGGAAGTTACAGTCTAGGAGAATTATATTGCAAATTTATCATTTAAATCTCTCACTTGCTAGACTTTTTGGAATTATATCCATGGAAGAATCCACAATGACCAGGGAAAGACGATAGGGTGTTTTAACAAGAGGCAACCCACAAACACAGTGAGAATTCATCAGCACCCTCCTGTAGTAAAATTTTTCACAAGGCACAATTGGATGGGCTTCCTTGAAATAATGAGAGGATACAATGATGAGGTGGCCAAAGACTTTTCTCTCTCACTCATACCCCTCACTAGGACCGATGCCACTGTTATGGTGAAAGGTCTATCAGTAGAAATCACCCCTGAAGTTATAAGAAGAATCACCCCACTCCCTTTAGGGTTACCTTGGAGAAAAGAAGATAAGGGTAACAACACCCTTGAAAATAAAAAATTCTTTTTGGAAGGGACGAAGTAATGGAGGAAAAAAATGGGGTCATAAGAGAAAGCCTTCCATACCTTTGGAATGAATTTAGTTACCATGTCCTTAAATATATATCATGTGAAGGGAGATACAGTGTGGTGTATGGGTACCATTTCAGACTCCTCCAAGAACTAAGATTTGGAACAGACACACCTCCTCGAAACAGGTTAAGTATACCCTACTTTCTTCTTCAATCACTGATAGATATGAGCATCAAATTGCAGGAGGGAAAACATCAACAACTAGCCCATCATGGGTTGATCAAACTTATCCTAGAAGATGCTCTACAAAACCTAGTACTCCATATTACATGGACAACTTTCAGAGACATGCAAGCAGAGGGAGGAATTCAAGCTTGTGAATATGAAAAACTTCATACTTCTAGTGAGAGGGATGAAGAAAGAGAGGAAGAAAATGAAGAGGAAACACAGGAGGAAAAATATGAAGAAAAGGAAGAGGAAAATGAAGAAGAGACAGAAGAAGAAACAAAAGAAGAGACAGGTGAGTAGAGTGTGGAACTAGAGGAAGAAGAGAAAGAGAGAGAAAAGGATGAGGAGGAGATTGGAAAAGACGAGACAGAACAAAAGGAAGAACAAAGGTCTATAGTTCAAGGGAATGAAGGGGAAGAATCACCAAGGGTATCTCCAGAACCCACAGAGAAGGAGGCAACAACTGCTCTTATTTCCCTAAGTACACCTATCAAGTCAAAAGGAAACTGACAAAGACAAAACCCATTGTACTTTAGAACAAGAAATAGCATAAGGATTAGGAAAGGAAGACCTCAAACACCCACCAAAACTCCTATTGTTATTGAAGACTCACCAAAGTAGCAAGAAAAGATAGATCCTCTTGAGAAATATCAAGGAGAAGGATCATCAGGACAAGCCTCTCCCAAATCTCCCATCACATATGTTAGGAGGCATATCATAAGGTATTCCTCATCAAAGGGAAAAGGTTTCCTATATGAGACATAGAAAGACCTACAGGAAGTAGAGGCCATCCTACAGGAAACTATATTAAACCTACAGGAAACTCAGAAAATGGACCTATTGTAGCATTTTTTGGTTTTGGTATGTTAAAATAAATTAGTCCAAAAAATGAAAATATTTTTCAAATTTTTTTTTAAGCTAGGATATGGATAAAAATAATACTGAATAAAAATGTTAGGAAACATTTAGATAAATATGTGCATATCAAAGAAAATGTTAGAATAGATGCCCTAAAAAATGTAGGTAGAAATACAATGTTAGGTTAGAGAGAAAAGAAAAAAGAAAAAAATAGATCATGAAAGTGTGCAATTCCAAGTGCCACTACTTTTTACTTTATTATGCAAAATAATGGTTGTGTGCAATTTCTCATAAATGCCACAACCCATGATGGTAAAATAGTTTAATATGGACTTGCTCATGCTTTAAATTTCATGTTTATAGTTAGAGAATAAAGATCTAGCCAAACTGTTTAATCTTGACACATTAGTAGTTAGGTAGAGAATAATAAGAAGCTCATCAGTTTAATCTAAGCCCTTGGATGTTATAAGGTTAGAATTAGATAGTTTTATTTTCAAAATAAAAAGGAAAGAAAAGGGTCTGCTATCCTAAATGCACCCAATTAAGTGAAGAAAAAATGTTAGGATAAGTAAACGGTACGTAGAAGAAGGGTTGCAAAAGTACAAAGTTGATTGAAGCATAAGCACATTTATCATGCTTAATTCAATGTTTCAATGTGCAGGAGTAGTTATGAAAGTGGAAGATAAACACAAGTTGATTTGGTTAACTTCCCCTCATTTCATTTCATCCCCCACTATATACTTACTAATTTCCTCATTATCCCATCATTTCCTAAGAAAATACCCTTTCCCTTCATTTCTCCCTTGCCCCTTGGTTTCACACATTTTCCTAGCAATTTACCCTCCAAAATCTTTCCGATTAAAAAAAATCACTTTCCCCTTATTAATTTCCCTATTTTTCCTAAAACCCCATAAAACTCCTTTTAGCCTAAGTTTTGTTTACCCCTGCTTTATAAAGTTAACTTCGCCAATATCATGTTTTCCCGACAAAAGCCGTTTAACCCACCCCCTTGGTGTGGTTAACAAACCCACATTTAACCTTGGGTGTGGTTAATAGCCCTCCCCGATACCTGTTTAACTTATATCCCTAGTGAATTTATTCCCTGGTCCCACTTTATTAAACCCATTGCAATATGTTTATTCACCACTTTATTCCTTAAATTAATTACAAATCATTTGTAATTATATCGAGCCCCGCTAATCTTCGCCCAATTGCCCTCCGGGCAGCTTCACTGTGTGATAGCCATTAGATATTTCACCCCCAGATCTAACGATCCACATCCATATAGCGCGCTCCTGATTTCTTACTGTTAAAAGCCTGAGAGCACGCAAGATTCATTGTTTTGCTCAGGCCCCTTGTGGTTACATGGAAGCTTTACATTAACTCACGTGCTCTCCAAAAAATATTGCACTTCACTCAAAATTGGTGTGATGGCCTCCGAAACCACCTCCTCACGTAGGCCAAAACCGTCCACTATTCAGTTATCGAATTCCGTGCCAAATTTTAAACGTTACCCTTTAAAATGCTGATTTGCCCATTTATAGAGTGAAACCTGCCTAACCCTTCCACACCACCCTGAACATCTACAACTCAATTCGATGACCAATTACCTTCCAAACACTGCCAAGACTCCATCATAGACCTCTCAGCTCAAATAAAGCCATTTATCTCCTTCCTGGATAAATTTTTTTTATAATAGTTAAACACCTGTTTGTTCCAGATTCTCAGAAAAAGCATTCAAATGGTTTTCCTCAATAGAATATTCCATACATCAGCACACAAGAAGAAATAATTTTCACATAGGTAGTAAATGATAAAACAGAGGTGAAATCATTTTCACCAACAAGCAGTGAAATATTTATACTAGCAACTCTTTAGGACATATTTTACTTCTTGTTACTTATGTCTTATTGTAAAAGGTAAAAGTGAAAAGATAACAGAGCAATAAGGTGGAAGAATTCATAGTAATTGTTAAAACAGAGCATTGATGGTAAAAGACTAAACAGAGGAGGCATATAAAGTGTATCAGATGAAAGGTCATAAGTAAATATGACATCTAGCATGAAAATCAAACAACATTCAGATTTTGGAGGAACAGTCAGCCAGCTTCAACAATTTTCAGTTTTTCTTAGCAATAGTCACCAACAGCACAACATCAAAATAGTGCCAAATCAACTAGCAGTATTTATTTTGATTTTATAATAATCTATTTTTGTAAAATTAGTTTAGGATATTTTCTTATTTGTAATGTTGTATAAATAACTCTCTTCACGAGTTATTAAGGGTTGCACCCTTGATGAACCATTTCTAAACATTTGATGTACTTGAAGTTTCCAGAACCTTAATACAAAGCAAAGGATTCTGAGTTCTATTTTGCACAGTTTGTGTTTCTTGTAAGTTTTTCCAGTATTACTCATTATGTTTTTCTTCATATTCTTATGTCTTACAGAGATAACAAGGTAGGAATAATTGTGTTTCAATCTATTCATATAAGTTTTTGAAGTGATAATCTATAAAGAGAATGAATTAATGGACTTCCCGTTTAGTTAATTCCCTCTAAATCAATAAATCATCAACATCTTTTGTAAGCTTAAGCATATTCTCTTAAACCTTATGAACATAGTATAGAGGTTTTCTTACTTATGATTATTTAATTTTCAATTTGAAAACTATGATAATCATATTATTTTTTGTTTCTGCTCACCACCATACAATCTATTTCACTGTGTGAAATTTTGTAGTAGCCCTCTGCTTTGCTCTTAATATTATTCAAAAGGTTAGGAATTAAAGTGTTACATATGTTTCATTCATTGGTCCTCCAAATTTAAACAAAACTGCCAAAACAATTACTTTAGAGGCTTTGGCATGATATCTAACCATTGTCATCTCAAAGGTACAACATCAATCCGGTGCTGCTGCTGAGGAGTTCGAATTTCATTAAGTTTTCTTGGGGCAACAATATTCATTCTATTCCTTTAAGGTGATTAAAGGTGTAGAAAGGTTAAAGTCCTTCACTTGGCGACTCCACTAGCCCAAACTGGCACCTTTTGAGCACACCAGATCTCATTCAGAATCTGACTTAGTTAATCCTCTGTCAGATCCTGAATTTGTTTTGAGAAAAGCCAATTCTAAAAGGAGGCATCAACCATCTTCTTCTTCCTCTTCAGCCTGGCAATCTGAAGATTTAGTATCATTTGATCCTTTTAATAATATTCCATCTGATCCTGATTGGACACAAATACCTCCTAGGGTTTCAAAACTATTAGATAGGGGAGTTGATTTAGATTCATCTTTCCTTATTCATTCTTTTGAAATGCATCAAGAACCCCCACTACCAACAGGATTACCTAAAACCGAGTCTGACTCAGGTGTTCATTTATCTGAATACAAACCCACAAATTTCATATCCCCTACCACTTATTCATTTCCTTCCACTTCTGAATGACCTGAAGCTTCTACTTTTGAACAACCTGAAGAGACCCTCTCTATATATTCAAATCCACTCTTTGAAACAAAATAGGGTATTCATTCATAGGTCCCAAAGTTAGTTCTTAAGACTCCTTTAAATTTATTGAGGAGATCCACTCCTTCTTCACCTCCACATAGTCACACACCCCTTCAATCACATTCTTCTTCCTATTCTTCATCTTCTTCTTCTTCATCCACACAAACACCTTATACACCACCTTCTACTATGGCATTCCAACCTATTGTATAGGCTATATATGTAGCTTTAGTCTTACCTGGTAACCTCGATGCATTACTAGCTAGATACTTGAAATACCTTCCCAAGTATAATGGAGAAACTAGTCCCTCAGATGAGGACCATCTTCAAGCTCTTCTAGACTTTGCAGACAACATGAATAATGAACAAGAAAATGTTTGCATGAGATTGTTTGTATGGTTACTTGAAGGAAATGTAAGAATTTGGTTTAGGAAGTTACTTGTAAATTCCATTAGAAATTGGGACGAGCTTACAAACATATTTAAAAATCAATGGGGTGTAAATAAATACCCTCTTTACTTTCTGAATGAGTTTGAAGAACTTAAAAGAAACTTTTGTGAACCTATATCAGATTTTATCAAAAGGTTCAATAAAATTTATCATAAGATGCCCCCTGATTGTAAACCCCCTATAGCAGTAGCTAAGTCTACGTTTTAAAATTATATGACGATGATTTTGCTGTAAAGCTAAGAGAGAGAACTTCAAGAACTCTTGAAGATATGCAAACAAATGCTATAGAGGTGAAGCAAATAGGGTTGCTTCGACTTCCTTGAAAGCTAAAGAGGAAAAGGCCCAAATAAAACTCAAATCTATTCAAGAAGCGTCCAGTTCTTCTAGTTCTTCTAAGACTAAAGCAGAAGATTCTAAAATAGATGAAATAACTTCCCTTCTTAGAATTATATCTAATAGAATTTCCAAGATTGAGACTCAACCTAGGACAGTTCAACAAACAGTTACCAGACCCCAAAATAAAAATCAAGGTCAATATAAAAGGATTCCACAATTACAAATTATTCAGGGACCTAGTAATGATCAACAGGTTCCCACTCCTTTACTGATATATGACCAGCAACTTGATGAAAACACTATGACTATTACTAAAGATATCAATAACATGGATACTTCTTCTAATCAAACAATTATTATTCCTCTCTCACAACAAAATCAGGTTCAAGAAGATCAAGAATCCTCACAGGTTTCTAAATACCATGCCTTCTCTGAATGTTTAATTGCAGAGTTGAACAAGAGATATGATCTTACGCCTAGACCCGACCCTAGAAGACCTTCTAAGGAGACTCCAATAATTGAACCTCGTACCAAAGTTGCTAAAACTCAAACAACTCTTATTCCACCATTAAATCAGTCAACTGATACTACTCAAAATGATAAAAATGCTTTGACTGCATTTAATGTTGAAAAAGAGTTAGAAAGAGTTAAAATCCCAATTCCACTTTCAGAACTTTCCAAAAACCCTAGGTATAAAAATCAAGTCTCCAAATGGATACAAAACACCTCGGTTGATGCTGAAAGTGATATCATCAGGGAAAATTTTAAGAACCCCCCCTAAATTTATAAATATAATAAATGGGCGAATCTCCATGGTATATAGG